>SJYH01007364.1:10541-24781 GCA_006408735.1 Sylvicapra grimmia | reverse complement strand
TGTTAAACTGCCTCTAACACTTCACTATTCTTTCCACCTTGTTACCAGAAGGAGACTGTTAATGTTGTTTTTCTCTGTGTTTGGACATTTTGCCCTTTTCAAAAGAACCTCAGCGCGTACAGTAAAGGCTACTCGTGCCCCAATCCACGTCCTCTCAGCAAACTCCCAGATTCACTGCAGCTGTAGTTCACATTGTCCACCCCCCACCTCCTCAATCATCCATACCTCTCCACTGGCGTCTCTGCCTGGAGGCTTATTAGGCACTAAGGGAGCTTGCTCTGCTTGCATGCCAGCAAGCACCATGGATTTAATGTTCCCAGTAGCAACCTTCACCCAATGAACTGGAGCTGGTGCAGAGACACCCCAGCTTCCCTGTTGCTCAGTGGGGCACACTTCCTGCAAGACTGAGACACCAATAATAGGCTCACACGCACACACTTACTGCCTTTCTCTCCCCATTTCAGTATCCCCTCCCTTGCTGCACTTCGTCTGTCACCTCCCAAATAAACTACTTGTAGCCACATCCTTGCCTCAGCGTCAGCTTTTAGAACAACTCAAACTAAAATAGGTCAAAAGCTGAGGGCTTTCCCTAAATCACACAGAACTCAAAGCACCTAAAATAATTTATGTGAAGATAAAAAGATGAGTGGCAGATGGCATCACTCTGCCAGAGATGGGAAGTTAAAATAAATAGCAACCAAATACCAAAAATGTGAATAGACAGAAAAACTCCCATCCAGATGTCGGTGTATTTGAGACACTGAGAAAGTGGAATTTGGTTCTAGGCAAAGGCAACACCCCAATGCTCTGGCTTCTGCATCCCAACTAGTTTTCCTTTCTGACTTTCCCTTGGTATGTGTACCCCTTTCTCTGACTGTTGTTAGAGGGATGGGTATTTTCCTGTGTTCATTTATTTCCAGAGCAGGCTGATTTGCATTAGCCTCATGTACTTCTAAGCATTGGTGTCAGCAGCTTCTTGTGCCCCAGGTCACATCCTCATGACCCGCATTTTTACAGCAACCTGCTTGGTGAAGGTGCCACTTGACAGCCACTTGCACCAACCACAGCAACTATCTCAGCCTTTCTGCCACGCAGCTTCTCTTTTGCCATCTTTTAAGATGCTTTCTGNTGGCCACTTCATGCGAAGAGTTGACTCATTGGAAAAGACTCTGATGCTGAGAGGGATTTGGGGCAGGAGGAGAAGGGGACAACTGAGGATGAGATGGCTGGATGGCATCATGGACTCGATGGACCTGAGTCTGAGTGAACTCCGAGAGATGGCAATGAACAGGGAGGCCTGGCGTGCTGCAAAGAGTTGGACACGACTGAGCCACTGAACTGAACTGAATCCTTAATAAACACAAATGAGATAAATAACTTAATATTCCCATCCTATTGCTATAAGATAATCCTTCTGTTTTACTATGACTTTTCTCAAAAATGAATATGGAAATATTTTTCTACACATATTACTTCATTTCTACCTTAATTATACCATTGCCTTTATTTTTGATGTCTTTGCTTTTTAACATGTTGTCTAGGTTGTCATAGCTTTTCTTCCAAGGAGCAAGCATCTTAATTTTGTAGCTGCAGTCACCATACGCACTGAGTTTGGAGCCCAAGAAATTAAAATCTGTCACTATTTCCATTATTTCCCCCATTTATTTGCCATGAAGTGATGGGACCAGATGTCATGATCCTCGTTTTTGAATGCTGAGTTTTGAGCCAGCTTTTTCACTCTCCTCTCCTCCACCAGGAGGCTTTTCAGTTCCTCTTTTCTTTCTGCTCTTAAAGTGGTATCATCTGCATATGTGAGGTTGTTGATATTTCTCCTGGCATTGATACCAACATGTGATTCATTCAGCCTTGCGTTTGCATGATGTACTCTGCATAAGTTAAATAAGCAGGGTGACAATATACAGCCGTGATGTACTCCTTTCCCGAGTTGGAATCAGTCTGTTGTTCCATGTCCAGTTCTAACTGTTGCTTCTTGACCTTCATATAGGCGTCTCAGAAGACAGGTAAGGTGGTCAGATATTCCTATCTCTTTAGTAACTTAGCATGCTAGTAGCCTATGAATAATGAAAATATGCTGGTATCAAATTAAAACGCACAACATAAAAGTTGTGAGTTTAAGTTTTATTAAGGATCCTACTGAGGACTATAACCGAGGAGACAATGACTCAGTTAGTCCCAAAGAAACTGCTCTAAAGAGACAGGGAGAAAGCAAGTTTATATATGATTCGTGGCTAGGGAACCCATTCAGTCAAGCATACATCTTGGTGAAAGATTATTGCTAATCACAAAGAACAGATATGTGAAGTTAATGATTTTAGTGTTTTCCTATGTATGGGAAGATGCAAGAATCTAGGTTCATTATCATTCTTCCTCAAATATACATCAAACTATCTAAGAGGATTACTTATCCAAAGCAGAGAATGTCTTGTCTTATATTTCATCCTGAACTCCTCTCAGAGTGCACTGTTGGTGGGCAATTGCAGTGGATTATATCTTACCCCTAATACAGTCAAGGGATAAGGAACATCCTTTTCCTCTTCTTTCGTCACTGTGGATCAAGAGAATTTTTGAGGTGTTTACTTCAGATTCACGATCATTTCCACATATGATCTTAGGCTTTATGTCAGAGGAAAGTACAGATCCTGATATAAATACATTTATCCACAAACTGCTTATATTCTAAAGGAGAGTTGCTCAATATTTCAACTCAGGGATTGTTTGCTAATTGCTATAATGTACATGGATCAATCTAAATTCTTAATGGAAGCATTGACAGACCAAACTTGGGTCAGGTCCACTTGCCACTACAAAGCAAGGCCAATCTACTGATACCAGGTTGTAGTGAAGAAAAATATAGTGTTTCTTTGCAGGATACCAAGCAAGGAAAGAGAGTCCCTTGGACTGCAAGGAGATCCAAAGGAAATCAGTCCATCCTAAAGGAAATCAGTCCTGAATATTCATTGGAAGGACTGATGCTGAAGCTAAAACTCCAGTACTTTGGCCACCTGATACGAAGAACTGACTCATCTGAAATGACCCTGATGCTGGAAAGATTGAAGGCAGGAGGAGAAGGGGTGACAGAGGATGAGGTGGTTGGATGGCATCACCGACTAAATGGACATGAGTTTGAGCAAACTCTGGGAGTTGATGATGGACAGGGAAGCCTGGCGTGCTACAGTCCATCGGGTCACAAAGAGCTGGACACAACTGAGCAACTGAACTGAACTGAACTGAAGCAAGGAAAAAGGCTTCCTAGGTGGCACAGTGGTAAAGAATTCTGCAATGCAAGAGACGAGACGCAAGTTCAGTCCCTGGGTTGAGAAGATCCCCTGGAGAAGGAAATGGCAACCCACTCCAGTATTGTAGCCTAGAAAATTCCATGGACAGAAGAGCCTGGTGGGCTACAGTCCATAGGGCTGCAAAGAGTCATACATGACTGAGCACACAGGAAGGGCGGTTCATGGAGCACACACACGTGTACCACATGGCAGTTCATGGACTTTCTTCTGATTGGTTGGTGGTGAGGTAACAAGGTGATGCTCAGGAGTCTTAATAATCAGCTTTCTGATATCAAACAGCCTGGGGTCTATGTGCTGTGGTCAGCAGGAAGCCACCATCCTCTACTTTGGTGGGAAGGGAGGGGGCTTAGTTTCTGCAGAACAATTCAAAGATAAGGCATGGTATTGTTATGTCTATCTCCTGAGGAGGAACTGGAACTCTGTTTTGTAGTCAAATTGCTGTTTAAGCTGTTGTTTAAGCTCTCACTACTTTTCTTGCTTACCTGTTTTGCTTTTGTTTGTGTGTTCCTTCACTGCTTGAGACTGTTGTTTGGAACTCAAATAAAGGTTAGAGGAAACTGTTGTTATTGCTTTCAACAAACAAGAAATGGGGGACAAAAAGGGACTTTTGTAGGGGGCCCTGCAGGGTCCTGCTCAATTTCAACCCCCTCTTTTCTTTGATTCTCCTCAATCCCAAGCGGAACAGGGGTACAGCAAGAAAGTGAATACCGTTTTGGACAGAGGTTAATCATAAACTCAGCAGAGGAGCTCAGGTTTAGGGGGACTTGGTTCCAGAAGCGTTAAACAGAATTCTACATTGTCAACTAATTTATTTTCCATTTCAAAGCTATTTGACATGTTTTCATTTCCCTTTTGGAAGGAAACAACTAAATACCTGTTATCAATCCATCATTTACTTGTATAACATAAAAATTTAAATCTGCAGTGTAAAATAGTAAATAACCTTCCCCACAACACAGAGGTACCCTGAGAGGTTTAGTATTTTTAGAGGGGAAAAATATTAACACATGGATGTGATAAAAGATGAAATTTGTAAATATTTGTGAAAATATAAGAATAACAACAAACTCTACTTTGTTTTCATCTTATGAAAAGATCCACAATGATTCAGTAAATTTTATTCCCAATTAAATGTTCTATCACCCTCTGGCATGCCATACAGATTACTAATTCATATTTCAATATTTTTCACATTTAATTGATATAATTGCATCTATGGAATGACTACTCTATGGTCTACCTTAATAAAGATGTGTGAGATAATTCAGTAGAATCACTTTTATTTATCAAGCATTTTGCAGAAAGCCTGGGACTATGTAAGAAGTACTAAATTATATAGTTGTAATTTAATGATTAAGTTCTATTTAATATCAGATAAAGAGTGAAGCACAAGTTAGATTATGGACAGAGAATTTAGCCCATGCACCTGTCTGTCTCCCAGTTTGTGTTGGGAATGGAGGTGTATTACCAAACCAGATCTGTGTGCTTGATTCTCAGCAAGCCAAAGGCTGAGGCACAGAGGTTTGTAACTGAGCTTATTCACGAGGCAGCCACGTGAAGAGAGAGGACAACTAGTCTCAGATCCACCTCCTTGAAAGCAAGGGGTGGGGATATATATGGAGGAAGTAGGGCACAGGGTATGATTTTTGGAAGAAGGGGGAAAGGTGAGGTAATTGATGTTCTGAGCCTGTGCATTTGGGTTACATGTTTCTGTGTATTTAAAATGTAGCCACTCAGCATGTGAGAGGGATTTCCCGTCGTCTGAGGTCAATGAGCCACCATCAGACACCTGCCCAGGGACTGTTTTAGGGTTGATGACCCCAACTAGCTGCCTAGCACTGGGCCAGATCCAAGTTTCTATAAGCAAATGGGCTTGTGTGAAGCTGGAAAGGAATGCAATCAAAGAGAAAAAAAGAAGGAAAATAGCTAAAGCGAGCTTAATTAATGAAGGCAGTTTACAAGCCAAGGGGTTTTAACAAGCTGTTCCTTAGATTGTCTCTTGTTCTGTAAGACAAGCTCAAGAATTTCTGTTAGTTTATCACCTTCTGTTAACTCTATGCGGCATGGCTTCAGGCATAGGGTAGCAAAATTTGCCACCCCAAGTATCTTTCTGTCAGGTAGATTGTTTTGAGATAAAAGCAATCAAGGCCTCAAAAGTCAGGGCATCTTTCTTTTGACCTCCCCATTCTGCCTCAGACACTAAAGAATGTGCCTGCAATGCAGGAGACCCGGGTTGGGAAGATTGCCTAGAGAAGGGAATCGCAACCCACTCCAGTATTCTTGCTTGGATAATTCCATGGACAGAGGAGCCTGGCGGGCTACAGTCCGTGGGGTCACAAGGAGTCAGACAGGACTGAACGACTAATACTTTCACTCTTTTCACAGACTGAATAATTTGATGAAGGGCCTGTTCTTTATCTTGTTTCTTGAAACAAACATTTTGTTTACCAAATATTTGCTCTTTCATCTCCACTTGAATTGTTTCTCTCCCCTTTGAAGCCCCAAACCCCTATTCCCAACAACCTCTTTTGTCTTTGGCTGAAGATGGCACTTAAGTTGAGGCTCCTGCCAAGTTGGCAAGTTAGCTCGGCTTTCTTGGGTCTCTCTCTTGTATACATGTTACTAAACTTTTGTTTGATTTTCTCCTGTTAATCTGTCTCATGTCAATTTAATTCTCAGACCACTCAGAAGGACCTAGAAGGGTAACTGCCCCTGCTGCTGCTAAGTCGCTTCAGTCGTGTCCGACTCTGTGCAACCCCATAGACGGCAGCCCACCAGGCTCCCCCGTCCCTGGGATTCTCCAGGCAAGAACACTGGAGTGGGTTGCCATTTCCTTCTCCAATGCATGAAAGTAAAAACCGAAAGTGAAGTCGCTCAGTCGTGTCCTACTCTTAGCGACCCCATGGACTGCAGCCTACCAGGCTCCTCCGTTGATGGGATTTTTCAGGCAAGAGTACTGGAGTGGGGTGCCATTGCCTTCTCCGTAGAAGGGTAGAGGAAAGGCTTTTCCTACCCAACAGTAAGAACGCCATAAACGTTTCTGTCAAGTTTTCATTAGTTTATATTCTATTAATGCCCTTTCCTCTCGTTTTTTTCTTTGTGTTGCCCAAGTTCTGACAACTCTGCTGCCAAATGACTAAGCAGAAAAAAATAAAGTTCAAGTTAAGAACTTTTCTGTGTTTTTAAAATCTCTGGTGAAAGAGGGGGAAAGGTTGTCTATTTGCTAACACGTGGGATTTCTAAAATTTTACCCTTGTATGCCTGCTGCCTCATTAGAAGAAGCTGGTATTTATCAATATACTGCTCAGCCAAACTAACCTCCCTAGGCTACAAAAAGGTTACAATCAAACATGATTATCCATTGCCAAGCTACTTTTCAGCTACCTGCTCATAAATCAAAGAGAATTTTTATTGAACCCAGAGATTACCCTTTCAGGGGAAAATGTTCCCTGAAACCACCTTATAAGAGTGAGTCAGACTGCTTTGTTTATCTCCAAGGTCTCAATCAACTAACAAACATTTGCCCAACTTCCACTCAGAATATTTGCACCAAGAGTTCTGATAAATCCAAGCATAGTTTACACATGACTAGTCTGTTCCCTTGGACTTCTAGGTGTGTCTCTTCCCAAACCTACCAAATCCTCAAATAACTTTAGGAACCTTCTCCAGAGCTGAACATCAACATCAACTTTGTCTCCAGAATGAGGAATACTACTGTGGTAAAAATCCATTGATGACTTGTAATACAGAGTTTGAATTGTTCATCTACTGAATTATTCCCCAAGAATCAATCACATTTGTCCACCAGAGCCAAGATGAGCTCATTCATTTTTTTTTGTTTTTTTTTGTTTGCTTTTTATATTTGTCCACATCTTGTGGTTTGTGCCCTGCCAGGATCAAACTTTCACCCTTGGCAATGAAAACACGCGTCCTAACCACTGGACTGCCAGGGAATTCCTGAGATCATTCATGTTAAGCCTACTTCCTTTATGACTTGTAAGGGTAGCTCATAATACTCTGGTTTTACAAACTGAGACCCAAGTGAGTGACTTCCTCTTCACTGCCAAACCCCACTAGATCAACAAGTCAAACCCAAATGTGAGGCTTTCCCTACGTTGAGAAACAGTAATAAAAGAAATGGTGTCCTGATTCTATTAAAATAATCTGAGTTGTGTGGTGCCTGCTTGAGGGTGAATAGTGCAGCTTTCCAATAAATAGATACACNTGGTTCCTCTGCCTTTTCTAAAGCCAGCTTGAACATCAGGGAGTTCACGGTTCACGTATTGCTGAAGCCTGGCTTGGAGGATTTTGAGCATTACTTTACTAGCATGTGAGATGAGTGCAATTGTGCGGTAATTGGAGCATTCTTTTGCATTGCCTTTCTTTGGAATTGGAATGAAAACGGACCTTTTCCAGTCCTGTGGCCACTGCTGAGTTTTCCAAATTTGCTGGCAGATTGAGTGCAGACTAACAATTAGTAATCAGAGCATACAAAATGCAATCATGAAATAGACTGGCAAAAGGTTAAAAGTGTATCAAAAGCAAATTTTGGCTAAAACACATACTTGTAACTGGAGTCTAAATTGTTATACACACCTGGAAAACAAGTTGACATTATCTTGACATTATAAATGACCTATGACCCAAAAATTTCACTCTTAGGTATATACCTTAAAGACACCCTTGAACTTGAGAATCTAAAGACATGTACAAACATGATTATAACATCATTGCTTTTAATAATAAATACTGGAGACAGCCTAAATACGCAACAGTAGTAGAAAAGATTTAGAAGTGGAATGGAATGGTGATACAATGGAAGAGTTTACAGCTGTTAAGATAAAGGAGCGACAATTAAACCTATCAAAAAATATACATTTCAAATACAAGATGTTGAAAAAAATCATCAAAACAATAATACACTATTCTGTACCATTTTTATACATTCTGAAAACATGCAATATTGAATACATATTATTTAGGGAAGTTTTCATATAAAGCAACAGATTTTTAAAAACCAGGGGATGATCAGTACAAAATTCACAATAGTGGTTACCTCTGAGGTTAGAAAAGGGCAGATGCAGTATAGCAGAAAAAAACCCAGGCTATCGAGGCAGACCTTCATAGTTTTCATGTGTTATATATTAATTGCTTGCTCTCTTGTGTTCGTGGAATAGTCCTCAATCATATTTTTAAATTAAGTGTAAACTAGAAGATAGATGGGGTAAGGAACTATTGCTTTTAATCAGAAGCTATTACATACTATTTTAAAAAGCATACGTATTTTATATTCACATGAACAAATAAAACTTTCAGAATTTTCCTCCAAAATTGTGTGTATGTGTCAGAAGTTTGGGGGATGGGTAGGGATATTAGGGCAACTTTGTAGGCCCTGAAATAAAATTATCTCCATGATATATTTTGTCCCATTTGTATATAAATCTTTTAAAGTATATGTGTGTGTGTGTGTATATATATTTCTTAGAGTATGAAAAGAACATTTCTAGGATCCATGAGAAAGAAAATTTGTAAGTATCTACAGCAGTTATCTCCTCTGACAGGCAGATTCCCTTTTCATTTTATTGTATAATTTCTTGCATTTTCATTTAACTTTACTGTTTAATTAACTAATTTAATTAATCAATGCTATATGAGCTTTGGGGCTTCCCTGTAACTCAGACAGTAAAGAATCTGCTTGCAGTGCAGGAGACCTGGGTTCCAAACCTGAGTCCGTAAGCTCCCCTGGAGTAGGGAATGGCAATCCACTTCAGTATTCTTGCCTGGAGATCATGGACAGAGGAGCCACAGTCCATGGGTCGCAAAGTGTCGGACACGACTGAGCGGCTAACATGCTATATAAGCTTTACCTTTCTGATTAAATTACTTTTGGAATGAGGGCAGGAGAGGGGAGAAAAGGCTGAGGAAGGGAGGCCTCCTGCAGACGGCAGTAAGGGCCGCAGCGCCCCCGCCATCCGTTCTGTGAGCGCTGCCCCCCTCCCGCATCTTAGCCGGGGCCCCCTCCAGGGCCAGGCCACCACGTGGGCGGGGCGGCGGGCAGTGGGCGGAGACGAGCCCCGGCCGCCCCGCCCGCGCACCTGGCCGGTTGCCGTGGCAGCAGGCCGCTCTCGCTCGGCGGGACCTCACAATCGGCCGGGGCCGCCAGCCCCTCCCCCGCCCCCTGCGGAGACCTGGCCGCGCGCTCGCCCTCGGCGGGTCCGGAGCCCAAGGACACACACGCTCGCTTCCCCACTGCCCCGCGCGCCTGCAGCCCGCTCTGCCCAAAGGGACCCCATTCACGACTGGCCGCCCAAGCCGGGCTGGGAGAGCCCAGGGTCGCGTCTGGGACCCGCGCCAAAACCCGCCCCCTGGAGAGGAGGCGCGTCGGGGCGATGACATCCTTGGCTCCTGATCCTTGCGACGACTAAGAGGTGAGCTCGGCACCGTCGTCCCTGTCACCTGGACTTTCTTTTGAAATTACATCATACCCTCCCTCCCTTCTAGATTTTTCTGAGACTTAAAATTGTAGGGGACAGTAAAGAACACCCGAAATGTAAACCTTGGCTTATGGATGAGCTGAAACCCACAGATGTTTGATTTATTCATGGCCAGCCTGTGTGGAGAGACTTGGCTACATTCTTTACAAAGCTGATCTCATTTCTGCTTCACACAGTCGGTGAAGTGTGCAGTATTCTTATCCCCATTTCACAGATGAAAAGACCAAGGCACAAACTAGGTAGGTGACTTGTCAAGGTTTATTCAACTCCTTTGTATAGATAATTGTTACAAAGGAGGAGGAAACACAAGGTGGGGTTGGGGGGGAGCAACAGATCTGGTTTCCAATCATACACCCTTTTCACTGTACCTCTCCTCTTTCTAACCAATCACTCTTGCCTCATAGGCTCCTTTGAGAAGTTCATGAGCTCTGTGGATCTCTCCCTACAAGGGAAAAATGCACCTGGACACACACACCCTGTAGATTTCCATATGATTGCAGAATATCCAGACTCCAAACATGACCTTCAATTTGAGGAATTCCATTATTTCCACTACCTTTTGAGATTGTCCACAGGGATGTTTAGATAGGGGTTTGCCAAGATGCTCCAGGGCCACACATACATACTGAGATGTGTGCTTATGTTGTGACCCTCCTGAGGATCGGAGATGCTATACAATCTACAGGCAACCCAGGACTAAGAGGGCAGGATTTTAGTTTCCCCCAAGGGGGTCAGTCTTATCAGTTGGTAGCAAAGAGCACTACACAAGGCATTTGCTCTCTCCTCAGCATCTCCAAGCTTTCGCCAAGAGATGCAAGCCATAAAACTGACCCATGGGCTGCTTAATTCATCCTTGTATCTTAATAGGACAAGGCCATATGCTGCTAGTTATTTGTAGGGGCATTGCACTCAGAGACAACCCTGAAGCATGTCTCTATCCTCACAAATGAGGTTGCATCAACTCAGTGTAAGCAATAAGCTTTAGAGGAGCATTTTATCCTATTCTGTATGTGATGTATGTATGAGGTAAGACAACCCTGCACCTAACCAGAAAAGGCTAATAATAATGCAACAAAAATGCCAGCGAAAATAAATGTCACCAAGCCAAGCCTCAAAGGCCAAGAGGATGAGTTCTCAAGTAGCTTGGGACTTAATGGGAGCCTATTTATACACATGGTGCTAACAAACTGCCTCATCAATTCCTAGTCCATCACACGTTGTAAACAGATTAGAAGGGAACAGAGGGGCTACAGCAAGCAGAACATTAAAGCCACATGCCACGTGATAGCTGATGTTTTCCACAGCAAAAGAGGAAGCATAAAGTATAAACAGCAGGCAGGAGAGGAGGAAGAAAGGAAGGGCCCCAGCACAAATCTGATTGTGGTGGTCACTTACTGGAACACCTTCCTCCTTGCCCTCACCCGGTCTTGGGCTGACTGCAACTGCCAAAACCCTCATCATTCCCATGCACCAGGCTCAGATCTCTGCCTGAATAAGGTTTCCCATCCCCTTGTGAAGTCTAACTCAGCATGTTCAAAGCCTAGCCGTCTATACTCCCTAACCAATCTGGATCCTATCCTGAGTACTCCATCTCAGACGCAGGTTGCTCAGACCAGAAACTTGGGTGTTTTCTTTGTTTCTTCCACTCAAGTTTTTAACCTTCAGTCATCATTTATTGAGCAAATATTTATTGACTGCCTCATAGAAGTCAGGTTCTGGGTGATGGAGAGACAATGATAATCAAAATATAAAGCTTCTATGCCATGAACATTGGCTACTAGTGGGAGAGACAAACAGTACATAAATTGAATATATCTATATTTTAAGGTCTCTAGATGTTATATATAGAAATGTTTTACTTAATATTGTGAAGAAAATAAACCAGAAGGATGATGTAACATTGTGGCTGCAATTTGGTGAGAATGCCAGCCAACAGAAATTCTGAGCAAAGAACACTGTAGGCAGAGGGAACAAGAGGTTCCAGGGGCAGGAAGTGAAGAGAAGTAGAAGTCCCTCAGTCATGTCTGATTCTTTGCAACCCCACAGACTGCCTCACCAGGCTTCCCTGTCCTTCACTACCTCCCAGAGTTTGTTTAAACTCATGTCCATTGAGTCGGTGATGCCATGCAATCATCTCATCCTCTGTCATCCCCTTCTCCACCTGCCTTCTGTCTTTCCCAGCATCAAGGTCTTGTCCAATGAGTTGGCTCTTCACATCAGGTGGCCAGAGTATTGGAGCTTCAACTTCAGCATCAGTTCTCCCAATGAATATTCAGAGTTGATTTTCTTTAGGATTGACTGGTTTGATCTCCTTGCTGTCCAAGGGGTTCTCAAGAGTCTTCTTCAACACCCTAGTTTGAAAGCATCAGTTCTTCAGTGCTCAACTTTCTTTATGGTCCAACTCTCACATCCATACATGACTGCTAGAAAAACCATAGCTCATAGCTTTGACTGTATAGACCTTTGGTGGCAAAGTAATGTCTCTTCTTTATAATGTGCTGTCTAGGTTGATCATAGCTTTTCTTCCAAGGAGCGAGAGTCTTTTAATTTCATACCTAACAATTGCACTCATTTCACAGGCTTGGTAAGGTCATGCTCAAAGTCCTCCAAGCTAGGCTTCAACCACACGTGAACCAAGAAATTTCAGATGTACAAGCTGGATTTAGAAAAGGCAGAGGAACCAGAGATCAAATTGCCAACATCCAATGGATCATAGATAAAACAAGAGAATTACAGAAAAACATCTACTTATGCTTCACTGACTACATTAAAGCCTTTGACTGTGTGGATCACAACTGTGGAAAATTCTGAAAGAGATGGAAATACCAGACCACCTTACCTCCCTCCTGCAAAACCTGTTTGCAGGTCAAGAAGCAACAGTTAGAATGGGACATGGAATGACAGACTGGTTCAAAATGGGGAAAGGAGTACATATTGTCGCCCTGCTTATTTAACTTATATGCAGAGTATATCATACGAAATACTGGGCTGGATGAAGCACAAGATGGAATCAGGATTGCAGGGAGAAATATCAATAACCTCAGATATGCAGATGATACCACCGTTATGGCAGAAAGTGAAGAAGAACTAAAGAGTCTCTTGATGAAGGTGGAAAGAGGTGAGTGAAGAACCTGGCTTAAAACTCAACATTAAAAAAAATAAGATCATGGTATCTGGTCCCATCACTTCATGGCAAATAGATGGGGAAACAATGGAAACAGTGACGGATTTTATTTTTTTTGAGTTCCAAAATCACTGCAGATGGTCACTGCAGCCATGAAATTAAAAGACACTTGCTCCTTGGAAGAAAAGCTATCACACACCTAGATGGTATATTTAAAAGCAGAGACATTACTTTGCCAACAAAGGTCCATCTAGTCAAAGCTATGGTTTTTCCAGTAGTCATGAATGGATGTGAGAGTTGGACTGTGAAGAAGGCTGAACGCCGAAGAATTGATTCTTTTGAACTGTGGTGTTGGAGAAGACTCTTGAGAGTCCCTTGGCCTGCAAGGAGATCCAACAAGTCCATCCTAAAGGAGATCAGTCCTGAATATTCATTGTAAGGACTGATGCTGAAACTGAAGCTCCAATACTTTAGCCACCTGACGTGAAGAGTCGACTCATTGGAAAAGATCCTGATGCTGGGAAAAATAGAAGGCAGGTGGAGAAGGCGACGACAGAGGACAAGTTGGTTGGATGGCATCACCGACTCAGTGGACATGAGTTTGAGCAAGCTCTAGGAGATGGTGAAGGATTGGGAAGTCTGGCATGCTGCGGTCCATGGGGTCGCAAAAATTTGGACAGAAGCAATGGAACAACAACAACATGGTCTACTACTTGACTCAAAATGTTGTGTTTTGGAATTGAATAAGCAATAAGAGATAAATTATGTATTAGAAGGCTCATTGCAACTTAGTGGGATTATTTATGAAAATTTACAGTTGTGTCTCAATCGTTTACCTGCCTCATTCCCACATAAGATAAAATAGGAATCATCCATCACATCTTTGGTATTTCACAGAGCTCAAGAGATTCCTGTTTATAATGAGCAGCTCACATTTCTACACAATCTTTACAGCATTTTTTAAACTGCTGAAATCTGTGTGTTCTCTACATTGTGAGAGATGTACTGATATAGAGCATTGTAGAGGGAAGCTTGGCAGTTTAGTTGACCTCACCTTCTTCATGGGTAAACAGTAAGGCTGTATCAAGGATGGATGATTAAATGAGATAATAAGAAAACTGCATATCCAGTTTACTTTATGATGGAAGATTTGTTTTGAAATATTTTAACATTATGCTAGCTTAGTATTTTTGTGCTAATGTGTAATTTCTGCTTTCATGAAATTAGTTGCAATAAATATGGTAATAATGTTTCATAAGAAACAGCATCTCTTCTTAGGGAAGCTTTAGAATACTGTTTAGTCGA
>SJYH01007363.1:146699-157947 GCA_006408735.1 Sylvicapra grimmia | reverse complement strand
AAAATTATTCATATTATATAGACATATGTGTGTATATCTGTGTGAGTAGTTATGTACATATGTATATTTTTAAAATATATATATATATGTAAGTCAATGGAACAGAATATGAGTTTATTATAAAACATTAAAATGCTATCTTCTTTCTTTGTGTTTATTATTTAAGTAATTATATAAATAATACCTGGTAACATGATTAATAAAATAATAATTCTCTTTAGAGATCATTGGTGACTGCAGTCATGAAATTAAAAGACACTTACTCCTTGGAAGAAAAGTTATGACCAACTTAGATAGCATATTGAAAAGCAGAGACATTACTTTGCCAACAAAGGTCCATCTAGTCAAGGCTATGGTTTTTCCTGTGGTCATGTATGTATGTGAGAGTTGGACTGGGAAGAAAGCTGAGCGGCGATGAATTGATGCTTTTGAACTGTGATGTTGAAGAAGACTCTTGAGAGTTCCTTGGACTGCAAGGAGATCCAACCAGTCCATTTTGAAGGAGATCAGCCCTGGGATTTCTTTGGAAGGAATGATGCTAAAGCTGAAACTCCAGTACTTTGGCCACCTCACTAGAAGAGTTGACTCATTGGAAAAGACCCTGATGCTGGGAAGGATTGGGGGCAGGAGGAGAAGGGGATGACCGAGGATGAGATGGCTGGATGGCATCAGTGACTCAATGGACGTGAGTCTGGGTGAACTCCGGAAGTTGGTGATGGACAGAGAGGCCTGGCGTGCTGCGATTCATGGGGTTGCAAAGAGTCGGACACGACTGAGCAACTGAACTGAATTGAACTGAACTGAAGAATTTACAATTGACTGAGTTATTCTATTATTAGAGTATATTTTTAAAAAGTTTTGTTTGGAGTATAGTTGATTAACAATGTTGTGTTAGTGTCTGTGGGCTTGCCTTATAGCTCAGTTGGTAAAGAATCCACCTGCAATGCAGGAGACCCTGATTCATTTCTTAGGTTGGGAAGATCCACTGGAGAAAAGATAGGCTACCCACTTCAGTATTCTTTGGCTTTCCTTGTGCTCAGTGATAAATTAGATGGGATTAACATATACATGCTACTGTATATAAAATAGATAACTAAAAAGGATCTATTATTAGAATATTAGTCAACAAATTTTTTAGCCCTGGCTTTTGTTTGGATAAATAATGAAAGTCAAATTTTCCATACATTAATGTTTGATTAGCTATATCTTCCTTAGAGATCTTAGACAATCTATTTAGAATTGTTCTGTTCATTGTTGCTTTTTAACATGAGAGCACTTGGCAAACTTATACTAATTTTTCCATACATTTATCTTACTATAAACAAGAAAACATGAAGTCAGGATCAGGGAAAGAAAATGTAGGACTACCCAAACTCAAATGTTACGGATTCCTATTCTGTGTCAATAAGACTTATGCAATTAGTTACTTTTTCCCTCAATTCTGTTTTCTTTTGGTATAATCTTATCATATTTCAATGTAATGTTTATGTTTTAGTTCAACTCGGTACAAGTCATAAATATGAGCATCTACATATTAGGAATCTTACTGTATTGGCCCTGTCTCTTATACACATCTCGACTTAGCAGCAGCAGCAGCAGGAGGAGGATATGCCAGAAATAGCTATTTGTAAACCTAATTTCATACTGTTCATGGGGTTCTCAAGGCAAGAATACTGAAGTGGTTTGCCATTCCCTTCTCCAGTGAACCACATTCTGTCAGACCTCTCCACCATGACCCATCTGTCTTGGGTGGCCCCACAAGGCANTTACGGATTCCTATTCTGTGTCAATAAGACTTATGCAATTAGTTACTTTTTCCCTCAATTCTGTTTTCTTTTGGTATAATCTTATCATATTTCAATGTAATGTTTATGTTTTAGTTCAACTCGGTACAAGTCATAAATATGAGCATCTACATATTAGGAATCTTACTGTATTGGCCTTTGTGTGTATCCATATTCTATTTTGCAGAATATTACTAACAGTGCATATAATGATTTCAAACAGTACTCATCACTATAGTTTATAGTGACATTATGTGACACTAGATAAGGTTCACCTCAGATTTCTCATTTATAAACTAGGGATTGCAATAGTATGTACTTCATTGGATAAATCTTTAGAATTAAGAGCACTTATAATATGCTTAGATTTGTATCTGGAACAAAATAGCAGCTCAATAAACATTAGCTATTGTCTAACAGCAATAGCTGTCAAATGAATGACATTCACGATCATTGGATCAAAAGAATGATAACTTTTTCATAACTGAAGTTATGAGCTTTCTGCAGCATCTTGTTTAGGCTGTCCACTGCATGATTTCTATGATACAATGTTTCCTCCCTAAACATTAACAGCAGGAGAAAAATCTCACTGGATTTTCACTAGAAGGAAAATCTCACTGGATGGTATCAAGTAACATTTAACTTGAATTCCTGTGTAGGTGGTAAAGTCATTTATCCCCATTCTTCATCAGTTCAGTTCAGTTGCTCAGTCATATCCGACTCTTTGCAACCCCATGGCAGGCCTCCATGTCCATCACCAACTCCCAGAGTCCACCAAAACCCATGTCCATTGAGTTGGTGATGCCATTCAACCATCTCATCCTCTGTCGTCCCCTTCTCCTCCTACCCTCAATCTTTCCCAGCATCAGGGTCTTTTCCAATGAGTCAGCTCTTTGCGTCAGGTGGCCAAAGTATTAGAGTTTTAGCTTCAACATCAGTTCATTGTTCATCTAATGAACACCCAGGACTGATTTCCTTTAAGATGGACTGGTTGGATCTCCTTGCAGTCCAAGGGACTCTTGAGAGTCTTCTCCAGCACCACAGTTCCAAAGCATCAATTCATCAGCACTCAGCTTTCTTTATAGTCCAACTCTCACATCCATACATGACCACTGGAAAAACCATAGCCTTTACTAGATGGACCTTTGTTGACAAAGTAATGTCTCTGCTTTTTAAAATGCTGTCTAGGTTGATCATAACTTTCCTTCCAAGGAGTAAGTGTCTTTTAATTTCATGGCAGCAGTCATCATCTGCAGTGATTTTGGAGCCCCCCAAAATAAGGTATCTCACTGTTTCCACTTTTCCCATCTATTTGCCATACATTCTATTGATATCATTGAGTTCTTCAACTTACAAACTCTCTGTCTTTAGACTCAAAGTCGAAGGATATTTGAGATTGTCTTGACATGACTGTGCTTTTCTTAGTCATCATGTTTCAGACTAAATGATTGATGGTTCTGAAGTATTATCCACCTCCACTCAAATTCCCTGTCCAATTCCTTACTTCTGTGGCACCACTTGGTTGTCTTTACTAGGCCCATCATTTTTTGCCATTATTTTGCTCATTCACTGTCCTTCTTTCTCATTGTTTTTTGATATTTTATTGGTTTTTTTAATTGTTTATCTAATTTATTTAATAAGCTATATGATATATGAAGGATATGATTACATCCATCCTGTCTCCTCTTAAGCATGATATTTGGGTGTTCAAACAATATGTGGAATAACCACACACTGGGAAATCTAGAATTTGTTTGCATAATTCTACTCCCCAAATTAGAAAAGTAAGGAGGCATAATTGAAAGGGTTAAGGTTAGACAAGTGTAAAAGTATCAGGAATATAAAGTTTTCCTTCTGTTTGTCGATATAAAGCTGTTTATTTAAGCAGCTTTCAGTAAGAATATAAATGTATGAATATACAGAGAATGGTATATGATATCTTATATAAAAAAATAGGGATTTCAGTTTTCCTTATTATAAAGTATCTGTAATGTAACACTAATCTGAAATAACAATTGAAATGACACAAGCATTTAGACTTGACCTGGTAATTATAGCTATTCAAGAATCTTTGTTGTCCAGGAATTTAAATATTTTGTCTTCTACAGTTAAAAACTATTTTTTTGAATAGAAGACCTATTGGACCAACTGAACTAGAAAAGTTAGTACATGATCTTGGTACATTCAATATAACATTTATTTGTTGTTTGTTATTTTAGTTTTTCCTCTAGTTCTCAGATGCTGCTTTTTACTGTGAGAATGTTAAATCCTATAAGAACAATGCTTTATTTATTTGGCATTTCCACAGTGCCTTGTGTAATGCTTTTCTGATAAGAATTGCTGACTAAATGGCATCTATATAAACTTGAGACTATAGAGTGCTCTTTACACTGCCACCATATAAATCACTATTTTAGTTCTCTTTAAATCCTAATCAATTTATTGAGGCTCATATTTATAGTTAGTTACCATAGTAAGTGCAAAATAAAGTCATACTGAAAGAATGGTATAACCTAATTTGAGCTCATTTGGATTCCCGATCCAGAGAAACTAAAACAATAAATGTGTTATCTTAAGTTGCTAAGTTTGAGAGTAATTTGTTATGCAGCAATATATACCTAATACAGGCATACATCAAAGTACATACATCTGCTCATTCAAAAATGTACTGCTTGCACAAGTTCCTATGATAGACTACTGAAAAATAGGCAAAGGGTAACAAAATGTAAGATGTAGTAGTAACCCTGCTGACATCCCGTACTCTAATAGGTAGGTAATACATGTGAGTAGATACATGGTAATAAGGTAGAAAGTGATATACCTTAAAAGATTTTAAAATTCAGGGCTAAGAGAGCATAAAGGAGAGGACTTAGATGTTGAACTGTATACCCTCTCCCCTCAAAAGATATGTGGTCACCCCTAATACCTCAGAATGTGATCTTATTTAGACATAGTTTTTTTTTTTTTTTTTTTGCAGATGAAACTAGTTCAGTTCAGATGAGGTCCACTGGAGTAAAGTAGGCCCCTAATTCAGTATGACCAGAGTCCTTATAAAGAAGACAGCCATGTGATAACAGATTTACAGAGAGAGAATGCCCTGTGATGACAAAGATAAATATTGGGCTTACACTACTGCAAGCAAAGGGATGTCAAAGATCGATGGAAAGCCAGCAGAAGCTAGGAAGAGGCAAGCAAGGAGGTCCCTATAGGTGTCTAGTGTCATGGCTCTGCTGACATCTTGACTTCAAGCTTCCAGCTTTCAAAATTATGATTTTAAGCCACCCAGTTCAATTCAGTTCAGTCGCTCAGTCGTGTCCGACTCTTTGCGACCCCATGAATCGCAGCACGCCAGGCCTCCCTGTTCATCACCATCTCCCGGAGTTCACTCAGACTCACGTCCATCGAGTCCGTGATGCCATCCAGCCATCTCATCCTCGGTCGTCCCCTTCTCCTCCTGCCCCCAATCCCTCCCAGCATCAGAGTCTTTTCCAATGAGTCAACTCTTCGCATGAGGTGGCCAGAGCCACCCAATCTGTGATAATTTGTTACAACAGTTACAGGAAACTATTACATAAGGCTTTGTATTCAGACCACTTGGGTTTTCATCCAAGCTTTGCAGACTAATGCTGGGCCCTTGGGCAAGTTGCTGAACATCTAGTTTGTGATGCATTTCTTATGGCAGCCTGAGAAAAATAACAGAGAGGGAGGGCTTTCCTAGCATTTCATTAGGATTTCAGGAGCACAGGAGAACAGGAGCATCAGTTCTCACATGTCTGTCTTCCTTATAAGGACAATGGTCATAGTGAATTAGGGGTCCACTTGACTCCAGTTGGAGAAGGAAATGGCAACCCACTCCAGTACTCTTGCCTGGAGAATCCCATGGAGGGAGGAGCCTGGTAGGCTACAGTCCATGGGGTCGCAAAGAGTCGGACATGACTGAGTGACTTCACTTTCACTTTGACTCCAGTGGACTTTGCTAAGCTTCATATGTCCTCCACCATCCAGTTCAGTTCAGTTCAGTCACTCAGTCGTGTCCAACTCCTTGCGACCCCATGAATCGCAGCACGCCAGGCCTCCCTGTTCATCACCATCTCCCGGAGTTCACTCAGACTCACGTCCATCGAGTCCGTGATGCCATCCAGCCATCTCATCCTCGGTCGTCCCCTTCTCCTCCTGCCCCCAATCCCTCCCAGCATCAGAGTCTTTTCCAATGAGTCAACTCTTCGCATGAGGTGGCCAGAGCCACCCAATCTGTGATAATTTGTTACAACAGTTACAGGAAACTATTACATAAGGCTTTGTATTCAGACCACTTGGGTTTTCATCCAAGCTTTGCAGACTAATGCTGGGCCCTTGGGCAAGTTGCTGAACATCTAGTTTGTGATGCATTTCTTATGGCAGCCTGAGAAAAATAACAGAGAGGGAGGGCTTTCCTAGCATTTCATTAGGATTTCAGGAGCACAGGAGAACAGGAGCATCAGTTCTCACATGTCTGTCTTCCTTATAAGGACAATGGTCATAGTGAATTAGGGGTCCACTTGACTCCAGTTGGAGAAGGAAATGGCAACCCACTCCAGTACTCTTGCCTGGAGAATCCCATGGAGGGAGGAGCCTGGTAGGCTACAGTCCATGGGGTCGCAAAGAGTCGGACATGACTGAGTGACTTCACTTTCACTTTGACTCCAGTGGACTTTGCTAAGCTTCATATGTCCTCCACCATCCAGTTCAGTTCAGTTCAGTCACTCAGTCGTGTCCAACTCCTTGCGACCCCATGAATCGCAGCACGCCAGGCCTCCCTGTTCATCACCATCTCCCGGAGTTCACTCAGACTCACGTCCATCGAGTCAGTGATGCCATCCAGCCATCTCATCCTCGGTCATCCCCTTCTTCTCCTGCCCCCAATCCCTCCCAGCATCAGAGTCTTTTCCAATGAGTCAACTCTTCGCATGAGGTGGCCAAAGTACTGGAGTTTCAGCTTTAGCATCATTCCTTCCAAAGAAATCCCAGGGCTGATCTCCTTCAGAATGGACTGGTT
Source organism: Sylvicapra grimmia (assembly GCA_006408735.1). Taxonomy (NCBI): domain Eukaryota; kingdom Metazoa; phylum Chordata; class Mammalia; order Artiodactyla; family Bovidae; genus Sylvicapra; species Sylvicapra grimmia. The sequence continues at coordinate 151,128 of SJYH01007363.1, read as the reverse complement.
GGATCTCCTTGCAGTCCAGAGGCACCTCCAACCCAAGCACTCAGATTTTAGAGCCGGCACAGGAATCCTAGTTTCTCACATGACACCTTGTTATGTTTGGAATGTTTTGAGGCATGACTAAAATTTGTGATTTGGTTTTCAAATCTCTAGGGCGGATCTTTAGGCTAGATTTTATAATTCACAGTTTTATCACAGGGTTAATTGAGGTAGCACAGACAGAGTTTTAAAAGTAATGCTGTGTGCATTTTAAGTGCTCATCAAGGCTCAAATACCATATATTCTTTGGAACCAGACTGTCTCATCATACATGGATTTGACTGTAGCTGACAAAGCAAAAGGACTTCCTTTCCATTGGTGTTTAAGTATGCATGGCCTAGTTGGTCTCTGACACTAGGCCATTTCAGAGTTTCTTCTTTCACACACATTGGAGATGATGGTTGTATGAGTTAAATTCCTATGGAACGATGGTTTCTTTCCTAGAAGTCTCTTTTGCAGCAGAAGTTAAATCTTCTAAAAGTCTAATGCACAATGAAGAAGGCAGCTACACAGTAAACTATTATCTTTTCTTAGCACCAGTCTGCTCCTATAACATTTCACAATGAATCTCAGTTAAACCTGCCTCTGAAGGATGGAAATGGCTCAAAATAATACTAATACTCTTCGGACACCTAATGTGACATGCCACCAGCTGTGTAACTCGGCCAAATAGAAGAGAGTCAGAAAGAGAGGGCAGATAAAAATACTGTACTCCCTGGGCGCGATGAGTTATAGCTTCAAAAGAAGGAGAGGAGTTGAGTACTGTTAGGAAAACAACAGTGGCTGTCAGACCCACCTTGCCTGAGGGCCTCTGAAAGCAGGAGGCTTTTTTTTTTTATCTCAAACAAGGACTAAGTGAACCTGTAAGAGAGAACCTTAAACTACACTAGTTTGGGCAAATAGTTGCTGCCTGTGAAAAATGATTTCTTATGTGAATGCCATGTGGAAAGGATTATAGCCAAAAGAACTGACTTGTAGTCCATAGCTGGGCTTCTCCAGTTACTGATCACTGCAGGAAATATATCCTGAGGCAAACATTGTCTGAGATCTTTGCCCATGACCTGGATAAAGAGCTTAGGCTATACCCATTGCATTTATAGATGAAATAAGTATTAATAGTATAGCTTTCTTTATAAGATCAGTTTTAGTAAGAGTACAATTTTATAGCACTATTTTTTTTTTTCAACAACTCAAGGGGGAAAGAGCAAAGCAATACCCTAAAGGAGAGCTTAAAAGAAGCAAATGGAATAAAGGAAAGCTGATTATGTACACACAACTAGCTGAACGTCTCAGTGGATAAAAGGGGATAAATCTACATTGATATGGTGATGTTCTATTTAATGGTGTAATAAAATTCTACTAAGAAAGGCATTCAAAAGGTATCATTAAAGTTTTAATATTTTGTGTCAATTCTTGTTTTGATATTTCCTGAAAACTATTTCATTATTGTTTCTATGGATATTGTCCTCAATGATTTGAATTTTTGCCAGTCAGCCATTATCAGTCCCTTTATTTTTTTACATACAGAAATTTATAGAAAAATGGAAAGAATATGAGCTGTATACTTAGTAACTACAGAGCAGAATTTAGCATTATTTTAAGTTTGAAGTACATTTCTTATTGTCATCAGCTGAACTACAAGGAAGTCCAAGAATACTAGAGTGGGGAGCCTATTCCTTCTCTAGCAGAACTTCCTGACCCAGGAACTGAACCAGGGTCTCCTGAATTTCAGGCAGATTCTTTATCAACTGAACTATCAGGGAAGCCCTCTATTGTCATATAACATGCATAAAGAAATGTGTACCTTTGAATAAATTTTCACAAAGTGAATATACTCTAGTAACTAGTATCCAGGTTGAGCACTAGAACATTGTCACTCTTCATGAAGTGTCCTTATCTTGCTCCCAGACACTGCTTTTCTCTAGATAGGCACTATGCACACTGCTAACACTGTTTATAACTTTCTCCTCTCTTCCTATTTTATGTAAATGGAATCATACTGTGAGCATCTTCTGGTTACTATCTTCTTTAGTTCAATAGTATGTTTGTTCAATTAATCTATACTATTGAGAATGGCAAGAGTTGTTTATTCTGATTGATGTATAGTGCTCTATTATTTGAGTATACCACTATTTAGTTATGCTATTACTATTGAGGAACATTTGGATTATTTCTATTTGGGATACTATACCTGGTATTGTTTTTAACAATTTGCATATGACCTTTTGCATATGACCTTTGGTAGAAGTATTTAATAGACATTTCTGTGTGGCACTCTGTGTGGTGGGGGAGGAACCGGCAGAACAGGTCTTCAGATAGATACTATCAGGAACTGATTTTATGAGCCTGACTCTTTGCCTCCTCATGTCTAGAAAAGCACTAAAATCCTTCATGGTGATAAATATTGCTCATTACGGTTGTTCCACACAGAAAAATTGACAAGACTAGCAGAAACCTTCTGGAAAAATACATACTTGATTACATATTTACCCCTTCACCAAAATCACATATAAACAGACCTTCCTCCCACTTCTTTGGTTCTCAGAGCTATCTGAAGTGCTGTCTCCTGCACTGAAGTACTCATTTTTCACTAGTTAAAACTTAACTCACAAATTTCATGTTGCACACGTCTTTAAAAGTTGACACTAGCAAAGACTCAGCTAATGAAAAGCTATGGACTCTATTTACTATAGCTCTCCAACTTCCTTTTTGTCTCTATAAAAGTGTTCGCCTTCCCTTGCCATGAAAAACTTACATGTGGCTTGCCATGGTTGCAGACACTGAATTACAGTTCCCTGCTGATCCCAAATAAAAGCATCTTTGCTGGAAAAATACCTGGCAGTCTGTTTCAGATAGACGATATATCATTTGCTCTGGAGCATGAAGAGAGACAGTACTGGTTACTTGGATCTATGCTAACTGAAATTTTGTTTTACTTGGCTGAAAATAACACTATTTTTTATGTTAGAAATCTGGAAACATTTTAATTTTCTAATTAAAATTTTAAGTTTGAGATATAGACACATATGTATTTGTAAGAATAATACAGAGAGATCCCATGTATCACATATTCAGTTATCCCAATTATAGCCAATTGGAAAACTGTAGTGCAGTGTCACAACCTGGATGTTAACATCTTTGGATTCAAAGTGTAGAACGTTCCCATCAGCCGCAAAGGTCCTGTGTCCTTTAATAGTCATACTCACGTCTCTCTCTGTCTCCCCTTCTCAGCTTACCCCAATCAATTCCTAATGAGTTCTCCATTTCTATAGTTTTCCTATTTTAAGAATGTGATATAAATTTAATTAATATGTAATATGGAGCCTTTTGGGATTGCCTGGTTTTACTTGGCAATTTTTACTAATTCCCTGGAGATTCATTCAAGTTGTTGGGAGTACAAATAGTGTTTTCTTTTTTGTTGTTGACTAGTAGTTCCTGTTGTGGATGTAATGCAGAGTGTCTAACCATTTACTGTTGAAGTATACTCAAGCTATTTCCAATCTTGGTTATTATGAATGTAGGTGTATGAACATTTATGTGCAAGTTTATGTATAGATATAAGATGATTATAATTTATCCAAGGTAAAAGTTTAAGAGTGCAATATCTGGGGAGTAGGGTTGATGCATATTGTATAAGAAAATGCATATTTTCATAGCAGTTGTATCATTTTACATTCCTGACAGCAATATATGTGTGACAAACTTGTGTATGTTGATCTTGTATCCTAAAGCATTGCTAACTTACATTTTTGTTCTAGGTCTTTTGTTTTTTGTACATTCTTTGGGATGTTAGATGAAAACAATTAAGTGCTGTGCTGTGTTCTAAGTCACTTCAGTTGTGTTCCACTCTTTGCGACGCTATGGACTGTAGCCCACCAGGCTTTTCTGTCCATGGGATTCTCCATGCAAGAATACTGGAGTGGGTTGTCACTTCCTACTCCAGGGGATCTTCCCAACCCATGATTGAGCCCACATCTCTTATGTCTTCTGCATTGGCAGGCAAATTCTTTACCACTAGCACCACCTAGAAAGCCCACAGACAGTCATGCCATGCAAAGCAGGAAGAGTTTCATTTCTGTCTTTTCAGAGTGCTTGCCTTTTTATTTATTTCTTTTGCCTTATTTCTCTTACATCAGTAGTGTCTGGAATTTCTGGTACTCTGTTAAACAAGACAGAAATATTTTCCATGTCACTAGTCTTATGAGAAACATAATCATTCTTTGATCATTAAATATTATGTTAGCAATAAGTGTTGTGTAGTTTTCGTTTTTTAAAATCAAGTTTAGAACATTGTCTTCCATTCCTCATTTGCTGAGGTTTTATGTTAGGTTTTGTTGAATACTTTTTCTGCATCAATTATTATGGTCATATAGTTTTGCTTTATCAGCCTGTT
>SJYH01007363.1:126485-146499 GCA_006408735.1 Sylvicapra grimmia | reverse complement strand
GTTAATATGGGGATTACATTGATTGATTTTTAAATATTGAATTGCATACCTAAAAGATAAACCCCATTTAGTCTTTTTATACATTGCTAGATTCTCTTTGATAATATATCTGGAAGAGTGGTATATGTAAGTTCATGATAGATACTATTCTGTAGTTTTCTTTATTTGCACTTCTTCCTGGTTTTGGTAGTAGAGTAATGCAAACCTCATAGAATGAGTTGTGTTTGCTCTTATTTTGTTTTCTGAATGACATTTTGTAAAGTTGGTATTAATCGTTCTTTGAATATTTAGTGGAATTCTGTAGTAAAACCATCTGGACCTGGATATTTTTTCCTAAGAGCTTTTAAATTGCAAATTAAGTTTTTTTGATGGTTGTAGAAACTATCCTGGTTTTCTGTTTCATCTTTGTTAAGTTTTGGATGTTGTAGTCTTTGAGGGACTGATTGATTTCTTCTAAGTTATTGACTTTACGAGTGTATAGTTGTTTACAATATTCTGTATGTACTTGAAATGGCTACAAGATCTGCAGTGGTATCCCCTGTTTCATTGCAAATAATGATGATTTTTGTCTTCTTTTATATAGCTTTTTCAACTTTGCTAGAGATTTATCAATTTTATTAATTTTTTAAAGGCCAAATTTTTTTCCACTGATTTTATGTACTGCTTTCTTATATACTATTGTATTTGTTTCTGCTCTTTAATATTTCCTTCCTGTTTTCTTGATTTGAATTGGTTTAACTCTTATTTTTCTATTTTCTTAAGGTAAAGATTTAGTTTTTTTTTTCTTTGAAAACTTTCCTATTTTCTAGTATTAATAATTAATGGTATAAGTTTGCCCCTCAGCCCCTACTTTAGTTGTGTTTCTCATATATTTTGATATATCTTAATTTTCTTTCATGGAGAAGGCAATGGAACCCCACTCCAGAACTCTTGCTTGGAAAATCCCATGGATGGAGGAGCCTGGTAGGCTGCAGTCCATGGGGTCGTGAACAGTCGGACATGACTGAACGACTTCACTTTCACTGTTCACTTTCATGCATTGGAGAAGGAAATGGCAACCCACACTCCAGTGTTCTTGCCTGGAGAATCCCAGGGATAGGGGAGCCTGGTGGGCTGCCGTCTGTGGGGTCGCACAGAGTCGGACACGACTGAAGCGACTTAGCAGCAGCAGCAGCAATTTTCTTTCAAGTCAATGTAGTTTATTACTTCATTTGATCCTGCATTTTGTACTTAAAGATTACTTAGAAAAGTATTTTCTAATTCCCTGTGTTTGGAGAGTTTCATTTGTCTTCTTGTTAAGGATTTCTAATTTGCTTCCATTATGGTTAGAGAACATAGTCCTGTATGATTTCAGTTTTCTTTCTTTTTTTCTTTAAGTTTGTTAGGTTGTTTTGTGGCAGTTGTATTTTACTTTATAGGCTATATATTTTTCTTCTGTTTTTCTCTGGTATGACATCTATAATGGATTTAACATTTTAAAGGAATATGGGAAAATCAGTTCAGTTCAGTGTCTGTCATGTCAACTCTGCCACCCTATGAACTGTAGCATGCCAGGATTCCCTGTCTATCACCAACTCTCGGAGCTTGCTCAAACTTACGTCCATCGAGTTGGTGATTCCGTCCAACCGTCTCATTGTCTGTCATCCCCTTCTCTTCCTGCCTCCATGCTTTCCCAGCATCAGGGTCTTTTCCAATGAGTCATTTCTTCCCATCAGGTGGCCGAAGTATTGGAGTTTTAGCTTCAGTATCCTTCCAGTGGATATTCAGGATTTATTTCCTTTAGGACTGATTGGATCTCTTTGCAGTCCAAAGGGCTCTCAAGAGTCTTCTCCAACATTACCGTTCAAAAGCATCAATTCTTCAGTGCTCAGCTTTCTTTATGGTCCAAGTCTCACATACATACATGCCTACTGGAAAAAGCATACCTTTGACTATATGGACCTTTGTCAGCAAAGTAATGTCTCTGCTTTTTAATATACTGTTTAATTTTGTCATAACTAAAGGAGTAAGCATCTTTTAATTTCATGGCTGCAGTCACCATCTGTAGCGATTTTGGTGCCCAAGAAAATAAAGCCTGTCACTATTTCTGTCATTTTCCCATCTATTTGCCATGAAGTGATGGGACCAATGCCATGATCTTCATGTTTTGAATGTTGAGTTTTTTTTTTTTTTAATTTTTACTTTATTTTACTTTACAATACCGTATTGGTTTTGCCATACATTGACATGAATCCACCATGGGTGTATATGAGATCCCAATCCTGAATCCCCCTCCCACATCCCACCCCATTTCCTCTCTCTGGATCATCCCCGTGTACCAGCCCTGAGCATCCTGTATCCTATAATGAATGTTGAGTTTTAAACCAGCTTTTTCACTCTCCTCTTTCACTTTCATCAAGAGAGTCTTTATTTCCTCTTCACTTTATGCCAATAAGGGTGGTGTCATCTGCATATCTGAGGCTATTGATATTTTCTCCTGCCAATCTTGATTCCAGCTTGTGCTTCATCCAGCCCAGTATTTCACATGATGTACTCTGCATTTAAGTTAAATAAGCATGGTGGCAACAGCCTTGACATAGTTTTTTCCCTATTTTGAAGCAGTCTCTTGTTCCATGCCTAGTTCTAACTGTTGCCTCTTGACCTGCATACAGATTTCTCAGGAGGCATGTAAGGTGGTCTGGTATCCCCATGTCTTTAAGAATATTCCACAGATTGTTGTGGATACATACCATCAAAGGCTTTAGTGTAGTCAATGAAGCAGAAGTAGATATTCTTCTGGAATTCCCTTGCTTTTTTCTATGATCCAGCAGATGCTGGCAATTTGATCTCTGGTTCATCTGCCTTTTCTAAATACAACTTGAACATCTGGAAGTTCTCAGTTCACATACTGTTGAAGCCTATCTTGGAGAATTTTCAGCATTACTTTGCTAACGTGTGAGATGAGTGCAGTTGTGTGGTAGTTTGAACATTCTTTGGCATTGCCTTCATTTGTGATTAGAATGGGAAAATACAAGAAATCTAAGGGAAAAATTTAATGGTAAAGAGATAAAAAAGAAGACTCACATTTAAGGAATGATTTCTTTTACAATAAGTGAATCATTATTTTTTTAAACTGTTAGAAAATAACCTGTTTTGACAATGAAATGTAGCCTCCTATCTTCTGAATTTTTTATTGTGGCAAAAATATACATAGTATAAAAGGTATCATTTTGAATGTTTTCTCTTGAACAATTCAGTGGCATCAAGGACATTCACATTGTTGTGGAAATGAGGCAGGAAGCAGATGAGCCCCTTCACGGTAAAACAGTTGGAGATTCATTCCCTATTGACTGAAACTCCAAGCAGAGAATAGCAGGACAATTAAGTGAGGAGGCTTGGCCCTGCCCATACCACATAGTTCTAGTTCCAGAAGTCAGGAGACCTTCCCTATTGTACATGTACAGAAAAGCTCCTTGCAGCCTAATGTTGGGAGCAATGTCTAGAGATGTTCTACCCGGAAGATCCATCTTGGCTAAGAATGCATGGGCACAGATGGAAGGATCCTGAGCCCAAATATGGGCTATAAGTGAGGCACATCAAAATGATTGGCCAAAGGAAACCAAAAAGAAATTCCCATAAAAGTATTTCAAACTGCTATGAAGACTCAACTCAGCAATTAATGTACTCTCCCCCTGACTCTGCCTATGTGTTTATCCACATGCATTGTACTCTTTTCCTTTTAATAAACACTTCACTTGCTTCACTACTTTCTGTTTTTCTGGAAATTCTTTTCTGCAAAGCAGAAGAGCCAGGGCCCTGTTACTGATCACTGGTATATTGGCTGGGATCTGGTACTTTCAACCACTTCTGAACCCAGCCTCAATTATGTTGATTTTAGTTGCTCATTTACCTTGTCAATATTGCAAATGGAATTAACATTATCATTTACTTAATCAATTACTGCACCTTACTCTTAATTTTTATTATTACTGTCTTTCAAATTCTGATTAATGCTAGAAGCAAGTATTTGAAATTTCCTGAAACAGACATAGAACCATGATTTTTACTTTATAACAATTTTTTAAATGACTTATTTTTGTTTTTCCTGAGCACTTAAAACTTTCATATCAGTTCAGTTGCTCACTCGTGTCTGACTCTTTGAGACTCCATGGACTGCAGCATGCCAGTCTTCCCTGTCCATCACCGATCCTGGGGCTTGCTCAAACTCATGTCCATTGAGTTGGTGATGCCATCCAACTGTCTCATCCTCTGTTGTCCACTTCTCTTGCCTTTAATTTTTCCTAGCATCAAGGTCTTTTCCAAGGAGTCAGTTCTTCACGTCAGATGGCCAAAGTATTGGAGTTTCAGCTTCAGCATCAGTCCTTCCAGTGAATAATCAGGACTGATTTCCTTTAGGATTGACTGGTTTGATCTCCATGCTGTCAAAGGGACTCTCAAGATTCTTCTCCAACACTTCAGCTCAAAAGCATCAGTTCTTCGGTGCTCAACTTTCCTTATAGTCCAACTATCACATCCATACATTTCCAGTAATTACTAGAAATTATATTTCATGGCTGCAGTCAAAATTTGCAGTGATTTTGGAGCCCCCCAAAATAAAGTCTGTCACTGTTTCCATCGTTTCCCCATCTATTTGCCATGAAGTAGGTGCTGGGAGGGATTGGGGGCAGGAGGAGAAGGGGACAACAGAGGATGAGATGGCTGGATGGCATCACTGACTTGATGGACGTGAGTTTTAGTGAACTCCGGGAGTTGGTGATGGACAGGGAGGCCTGGCGTGCTGCAATTCATGGGATCGCAAAGATTTGGACATGACTGAACGACTGAAATGAAATGAGCTGAACTGAATGGGACCAGATGCCATTATCTTTTTTTTTTTTTTTGAATATTGAGTTTTAAGCCAGCTTTATCACTCTCCTCTTTCACTTTCATCAAGAGAATCTTTAGTTCTTCTTTGCTTTCTGCCATAAGGGAAGTGAAGTGAAGTCGCTCAGTCATGTCCAACTCTTTGTGACCCCATGGACTGTAGCCTACGAGGCTCCTCTGTCTATGGGGTTTTCCAGGCAATAGTACTGAAGTGGATTGCCATTTCCTTCTCCAGGGGATCTTCCCAGCCCATGGATTGAACCCGGATCTCCCTCATTGTAGACAGATGCTTTAACATCTGAGCCACCAGGGAAGTCCGCCATAAGGGAGGTGTCATCTACGTATCTGAGGTTATTGATTTCTCCCGGTGATCTTGATTCCAGCTTGTGCTTCATCCCGCCCTGCATTTTGCATGATGTATTCTGAATATAAGTTAAATAAGCAGGGTAATAATATACAGCCTTGACATACTCCTTTCCAGGTTTGGAACTAGTCTTTTGTTCCATGTCCAGTTCTAACTGTTGTTTCATGACCTGCATACAGATTCCTCAGGAGACAGTTCAAGTGGTCTGGTATTCCAATCTCTTGAAGAATTTCCCACAGTTTGTTGTGATCTACACAGTCAAAGGCTTTGTTGTAATCAACAAAGCAGAAGTCTGTGTTTTTCTGGAATTCTTTTGCTTTTTTGATGATCCAGAGAATGTTGGCAACTTAATCTCTTATCCTCTGCCTTTTCTAAATCCAGCTTTATCATCTGGAAGTTCACATTTCCCATACTGTTGAAGCCTAGCTTGGAGAATTTTCAGCATTACTTTGCTAGTGTGTGAGATCAGTACAATTGTATGGCAGTTTGAGCATTCTTTGGCTTTGCCTTTCTTTGAGATTGGAATGAAAACTGACTTTTTCCAGTCCTGTGGCCACTGATGAGTTTTCGAGATTTGCTGGCATATTGAGTGCAGCGCTTTCATAGCATCATCTTTTAGGATTTGAAATCGCTAAGCTGGAATTCCATCACCTCCACTAGCTTTGTTTGTAATGATGCTTCCTAAGGCCCACTTGACTTGGCATTCCAGGATGTCTGGCTCTTGGTGAGTGATCACACCATTGTGATTATCTGGGTCATTAAGGTCTTTTTTGTATAGTTCTTCTGTGTATTCTTGCCACCTCTTAATATCTTCTGCTTCTGTTAGGTCCATACCATTTCTGTCCTTTATTGTGTCCTTCTTTGTATGAAAAGTTCCCTTGGTATCTCTTTTCCTTAAGTGATCTCAAGTCTTTCCCATTCTATTGTTTTCCTCTATATCTTTGCATTGACTGCTGAGGAAGGCTTTCTTATCTCTCCTTGCTATTCTTTGGAACTCTGCATTCAAATGGGTATATCTTTCCTTTTCTCCTTTGTCTTTAGTTTCTCTTCTTTTCACATCTATTTGTAAGGCCTCCTTAGACAACCATTTTGCATTTTTGCCTTTTGTTTTCTTAGGGGTGTTTTTGATCACTGCCTCCTGTACAATGTCATGAACCTCTGTTCATAGTGCTTTAGGCAGTCCATCTGATCTAATCACTAGAATCTTAAAACTTTACCTAGATGTGAAAATGGAAAGAACATTTGAGGTAGTTATATGAATAATTTTTACCATACACACATACACCACAAAATTAGGGATGGAATTAATATATTTACCTCATGAGTTATTAGCAGGTAAAGAAGGGGATAAGTGTTTTGAATGCTTCTAACTTCAAGGTTTATATCTATTTGAAAATCTTTACAACAATCCTGTAAACTGGGTATTATCTATATCTTGTGGGTGCAGAACTTAAGGATCAAAGAAATAAAGTAAATTCCCAATGCCCTTTAATTATGAGAGGAACAGCTAGTATTTAAATTCATGTTTATCTGATTATGTGATCTGTTCTCTAGTTTAAAAAAAAAAAGGTAAAACAGAGCAAAATAACAAGTAAAATTATGTGGAGAAAGGAGAGCTTGTTCAATTGTATAATTTATTGTGTATATAAGAAATAGATTAGTTGATTTTTTTATTTCAGAGCACATAGTTTTATGTGTAGCAATGTGCTTTATTAGCATTTTATTGTAGAAACTATTTTGTGCTTTGTTGTTGTTTTTGTGTTGTTGTTACATAAGTGCATTCATGAGTTGTAAATGGATGAAAAGACAATTTCTTGCATATTCTCACTGCTACTGTAAGTTGTTGGGTGTTTGTGTTTTTTTTTTTTTTCCCCTTAAGATACAGACTCTTTAATTTCAGAGTTAAAAGAAGAGACTTTATGTTGATCTGACCAACAGCATGTGATACACCCACTTTGAACAAAATCTCTATGTAATCTTTATTTTAAAATTTTTCAGGTGCTTAGAGAGATAAGGTAAGAGTAGAAGAAAAATGGAAAATTAGTTGAAGACTGGAGGTCTTGACCCCAGGAACTGGTGGATCTCCAGAGATTAGAAAAAAGGTCAGTAAAAACATGGTTGAGTGGTAGAAGCATGAACTATGCTTGAAGGCAGTACCTCGGGGAGATGGAAAAATCTCTTAAGTGATTATCTCTGGTATAGCCTTTGACTCTAGAAAAACTTTTAAGTCCTTATTACTGAGCTTGACTCCCAAAGTTTAGTGAGTCATGTGGAATGAATCTTGTAGGAAGATCCATTCTTTGAATAACCCAAACCCTGGGCTCATTCCCTGGTTTCTTCACCATGTTAGTTCCAAGATTCTGGTACAACTGAAGGAAGGGAGAAAAAGCATTTGGCATAGCTCAGATAAATTTCTTGCCAACTTTAGTAAGTGAAGTTCTTTAATAGAATTTAATTTGCTGTTTTTAAAAGTACTTAAATATCACATTTATCACATTGTTTACATACTCTTATAAGAGGCTTAGGAACAAAACAGCACAACATTTATTGAATAATTTCCTATAAAAGCATGTAGGGTAACGACATGAAAAGAGCAACTACAATGATATAAATTGAAATTTAGTTATTATTCAAAATGAAAACAAGTCAAACAATTTCAATTACTTCACAAACAAATTAGCTGCTTCCATTGGAGTCTGATAAGGCAAAAAGCTTGGTACAAATACTAGAAGGGTAACAGCCCCATGAACCAGAAATGTGCTACAGATTTTACATAGTCTACTTAGTATCATTATATGAAAGATAAGAAGCAGTACTATGGTAAATGTGAGTCCCATTTGCTAAAACCTTTTTTTACATGGTAGTGTTGCCAATTTCCTGTAAGATCATTTTCTAACATAAATTTATATTCCTTTAAGGTAAATGTACCCTTTCCCATTTCACAGAGGGAGATGCTATTAAAGAAATTCCCATCTTTTCATTACTCTTATTAATTACAGTGTCTACTGTTATTAATCTAAATGTTCCATCCTACTTTAAACATGACTCTGAATATTTATTGTATATGTCCTATTACATTCTTCAATTTCAGTCTGTCTGCCAGTGCAGTGTTTGACTTCTTTTTCTAGATTTTCATTCATTAGTGAATGAATAGCTCTAGTTTTGTCTGTCTCCCTGGGCATTTATTTTTAGCATTTACTGTAGTAGATTCAACCTGATTAGCAACAAGTACAGTTTTCTATAGAGTTAGTCCAAACAGTAACTGCTTGCCTATATATGCATAGTTTTTCATAGGATACTGAAAAACAGTCCCATCAAACTTTATTTCCATGTTGGCATGTAGTTGAGGTAAGGTAATTATCTATTTATGGGTTTGTTTTCTTCTGTATGTTAATTGATTCTGAGTATTTCAGTTGTGTTTTATGCTTTTGCCTGGTTTTACATTTCTTATTATTTAACTCAATAGCCTTGTAAAGAAAATACAAGTAATACAAATACTTGTAAAGGAAAGTATTCTCCCATCTTCTGAATGAGAATGTAAATACAAATTTGAATAAGGAAAATTATGTTTTTTTTTTCTTCCTTTGAGTGCTACTGTGCACTGCCTATGTGTGTTAATAGCTAAATGCATGGCAGGATTTATATGGTGAAATGAAAGATGTGGTACATTCAGGCAAAGTGATGGAGGTTAAGATTGTAATTGTGATGAACAAGGAGTTTCATGGAAAGCTATATCTTTTAACGTAAAAAGTGTACTCTTATTGCTTGTAGACTTTTGGATCGCAGCCATTCTGACTGGTGTGAAATGGTATCTCAATGTGGTCTTGATTTGCATTTCTCTGATAATGAGTGATGTTGAGCATCTTTTCATGTGTTTGTTAGCCATCTGTANGGGCTGGTACACGGGGATGATCCAGAGAGAGGAAATGGGGTGGGATGTGGGAGGGGGATTCAGGATTGGGATTTCATATACACCCATGGTGGATTCATGTCAATGTATGGCAAAACCAATACAGTATTGTAAAGTAAAATAAAGTAAAAATTAAAAAATAAATAAATAAATAAAGGTAATAAAAAAAAAAAGTGTACTCTTTCTCTAAATAGATAAGAAGAGAAATATTCATCAGTTACATTTATCAGTTCTATCCACCCACTGCCTTTGCAACACAACTGAGTTCTCTGGTGGATAAAGAAGGAAAAAGCCAGACAAAGGAATAACATTAGAAGTGAGCGTGTAGCATATGTTCTTCTCAGGGTGTCAGAAGTAAAAGGTCTTTTTTAAATTGCGTGAATTTAAGGGCATATATAACCAGGTCTATGAAATATCATGGACTAAGACTGAGCATGTGAAATAAGGGCATTGAGTAAGTGTTGGCATGAATAGCAAGAAAGCTCTGCAATTAATATAATTGCTCTGATACAACAGAATGAAGATCAACATGGAAAGGGAGCAGCACAAGAAACTGAAGAAATCAATGAACCAGATAGGAAATAAATGGAAATAGCATCTGTGTCTGGGCTATACTGAGGTGGAATGATAGGTAGCCTTAGTACCTGAACTCTGCTTTTCCCCATTTTTAGAGATGAAACATACTATGTATAGATATAATGCATTACATCTTCCAGGAATTTCTTTATGCCTTTATTCCAGACTCCTACCTTCTTTGAGTGCATTGATATATATCTTAAAGTTCTCCTTAGACAGAATATATTCATATAATCATTACCACATCCTTCTAAATGAGAGAGCATAAGGGGTACCAGGCATAAATTAAATTAAACTTTTCCTGCTAGTCTGTTCCCCACTACTGAAAAATGTAGTGCCTGTATGTTTTTTCATGTTCTTCTTAACTAGGGGGAAAAAAAAGCTTGGAGAGATTTATTGCCCATTTATCTTTGGATAGAGTCCAAGGATCATTTTTGTTCCTATCTTTGAGAAAGGAGCATAACTGTAATTTTCTTAATTATGTGAGGTGCCACAAGAAAAAAGGTAGCAGCACTAGCTCAGTTCCCTGTGGGAACATCAGCATCTGTGAGAGTTTGCACAAGTCTTGAATTAGTAAGCTCCTCAACAGGGGGGAGCTATGCCTGTTATTCTATTTTGGATCTGAGAAAATGTTTCAGATTTACCAGTGGCATTCTGAAAATGCCTTACAAATCACCTAAGCATTGTTGTATAATTTTAAAATGTGTTGAAAGAGTATCAGTGAGATAGATTTTTAGAAAGGAAATTTGACAATGGAATTCAAATAAGAAGAATTTCAAACTTCCTTTTGTGTTCACTGTGCCACAGTTTTTATAAATGTTCTTAAAAGGAGATATGTAGTTAACTCTGTATATGGCATTTGAAAATATGGAGGTTGCAGGTATTCCTAATAACTTTTTAATAATAAAAAGAGAGAGATTTTATGTTCTTTTCTCCTAAAATGATTAGTTTGTTATGGAACAAGAGTTTTAAACTGCAGGGTGAGGTCATCAGTTCAGTTCGGTCGCTCAGTCATGTCCGACTCTTTGCAACCCCATGAATCTCAGCACGCCAGGCCTCCCTGTTCATCACCATCTCCCGGAGTTCACTCAGACTCACGTCCATTGAGTCCGTGATGCCATCCAGCCATCTCCTCCTCAGTCATCCCCTTCTCCTCCTGTCCCTAGTGCCTCCCAGCATCAGAGTCTTTTCCAATGAGTCAACTCTTCGCATGAGGTAGCCAAAGTACTGGAGTTTCAGCTTTAGCATCATTCCTTCCAAAGAAATCCCAGGGCATAGAAATTTGGATAAGCCTAGGTCCCGTTCAAAAGGAAAAAAAAAAAAAAAAACAGACATAAAGATGCAGTTAAGATAATATTAAGGCAATGAACCCGTCTTTCTGTTCATTGTCAAACTGCAGCAAATGCAAAACTCTGCTTTAAACTTTTAAGTAATACTCAGAGAAGAGATGGAGAAGGCAATGGCACCCCACTCCAGTACTCTTGCCTGGAAAATCCCATGGATGGAGGAGCCTGGTAGGCTGCAGTCCATGGGGTCGGTAAGAGTTGGACACAGGGATCTGTGGCTTTCCCTCGAGATGCCACAGGGCTCTCGCACATGCCACCGTGGTGTGATTCGATCCTCGGGGTGACCTTCGAGGCAGGGCACGAAAAGCAGTTTGATCTGAAGTGGANGTAAGAGTTGGACACGACTGAGAGACTTCACTTTCGCTTTTCACTTTCATGCATTGGAGAAGGAAATGGCAACACACACACTCACACACATATATATATATAAAACTTGTACATGTGTGTTTGTTGGTTTGCTGCATGTTGTTTTCTTGGGTAGAAGAAAGTGGGGCATGTTTACAGATTTGGGAAGGTGGGACTAAGGGGATGATTGAAAATTGTGTAAAGTTAGGTGAAAAGTGATGAGACATATCCTGAGGAGGTGGAGAGGAAAGGTGCATCAGTTAATATTGTTTTTTGATGCAAAAATAGAAAACATATCTATCATGGGTTGAACATATAGGGATATATTTTTCTTATGTAGCAAGAATTCTTCAAAGTCCTTCCCACATGACAAGAAGATGCTGCTAAATCTTTAGCCATCATGTTGACATTGACGGCAGGAAGGAGACAGCTTCATTTGAACTGCCACCCTCTTATTCAAGAGATATAATAACTTTCTGAGGCTTCTCCAGCTTTAAATTAAGTGATATTAATCAGAAGTGGTCATGTGGACACCATTTATCAGGATTTAAAAGAGTGGGAAATGACATAGGTAAGATTGGTTTTGTACCATCATGATTATTGTCCTGGACCTGCCACAAAATTGTTACATTAACTAGAAAGAAGGAGGAAAGAATAAAGAATAGAAAAATAACTGAATCTTGAATTTGATGAAGTGAATTGAGCAAATGTGGAAATGGTAGACTAGAACAACTGGTAGAAATTTTTCCACTGAGATAGAAAATAAACAGAAATATTAAGTGCCAATGTTGGTTTATTTATTGGTGAAGGGATAAGGTTTAAGATAATCCATGTCTTTTTAGCTTTTTCCAAAAAACCTTTCATTTGCATCACATTTAAACTCTTCTTCCTCTGTTCCATATGTTTATTTTGTGCATGTTTGCAGTAGAAGATAAAAATTTGAGTACCAAAGACAAGTGGATTGAGTTAAAATATGGTTTTGCCACTTAATATGATCTTTGGCAAGGTAGTTATCTTCTTTAAGCCTCAGTAGTCACATGTATACATTGGAGTTATTCTTGAGCTCATTCATTAAGAGTTGTTTTGACAGTTAAATGAGGTAATACCTAAAAGGATTGACACATAGAAAGCAAAGAACAAATAATGGTCATTGNCTTTGGAATGGTGGCACGTGCCCTGGAGTCCCTCTCGACATTCCTGTTGAGAGCACGTCATCTTGCTGTGCGATGGGAAAGCCAGAATCCTTTCCCAATGAAGTAGGGAAGGGAACCCTCATCTGTAGCGGATAAGGGGGAAAGGAGACCCCTCTTGAGTTATGGTGGGACCATCAGTGTTCCTCTCAAGTGGAGACAGGTATGTCAGTAACTTCTTGAGTTGAAGCAAGGGTGTGAAGGACCCTTTGAGGTTCAGGAGGGAAGGAGTGATTTCTCTCTGAATGCCGCAGCAGAAAACGTCCTCATCTCGCCTGGAGGGGAGAACCTTATGGTTTTCCTTGAGTAGTGGCAGGTCCTTCTCAAGTTACGACGGGGACGTCAGGGACCCGCTCGCGTGGCCTCAGGAAATGCCAATCTCCATGCGAATTGAGAGCGGCCCTTCGGGATTCCTCTCCTGTCTGTGCCAAGTCCTGAGTCCCTGTCTGGAGCCGAAGCTGGAACCTGAGTTTCCTCTCCACATCTGGCATGGACCTTGGGGTTTCCCTGGAGTCTCCACAGGAGAGTTAGGCCTCATCACCTATGGTTACATGCAAGACCGTTTTCCTCCCGAGATGTAGCAGCAGTGTCAGGCTTCCAGACGAGTGCACACAGGGATCTGCAGCTTTCCCTCGAGATTCCACAGGGATCTCGCACGTGCCACCTTGGTGTGATTCGATCCTCGGGGTGACTTTCAAGGCAGGGCACGAAAACTAGGTTCATCTGAAGTGGACTGAGATATTTGGCGGTCTTTGGAATGGTGGAACGTCACTTGCCTGGAGTTCCTCTCGACATTCCTGTTGAGATTGTGTCCTCTTTTTCTGTGACAGGAACGCCAGAATCCATTCCTGACGAAGCAGGGAAGGAACCCTCATCAGGAGCAGAGGAGGGTGAAAGGGGGCCCCTCTTGATTTGTGGTGGGACCCTCACTATTGCTCTCGAGTGGAGACGGGTATGTGGGGGAACTTCTTGAGTTGCAGCAAGGGTATGAAGGACCCATTGTGGTTCAGGAGGAAAGGCGTGATTCTTTCAGGATGCCGCTGCAGAAAAGTGCCTTATCTGGCCTTGAGGGGAGAACCTCCTGGTTTTTCTTTAGTTGCAGCAGGTCCCTCTCGAGTTACGACGGAGCCCTCAGGGACCCATTCGCGTGGCCTCAGGAAAGGCGATTCTCTGAGCGAGTTGAGAGTAGCCCCTCGGGATTCCTCTCCAGTCAGTGCCGGGCCCTAAGTCCCAGTCTGGAGCCGAAACTGGAACCTCATGTTTCCACTCCAGTTCTGGCATGTATCTTGGGGTTCCTCTGGAGTCTCCCCAGGGAAGTCAGGCCTGGTCTCCTGTGGTTACGTGCACGTCCTCTTTCCTCCCGAGCTGTAGCAGCAGTGTCAGGGTTCCCGTCGAGTTGACCCAGGGATCTCTGTCTTTCCCTCGAGATGCCACAGGGCTGTGGAATGAGCCACCATGGTGTGAGGCAATACGCGGGTGACAATCGAGGTAGTGCAGAGAAATCACGTTCATCTGGAGTGGACTGAGACATCTATGGGACTTTTAGTATGGTGACTCGACCCCAGGAGAGTTCTGCTTTCCTGTTGAGAGCGCCACCTCTTGAGATGCAACGGGAATGGCCAGAATTCTTTCATGATGAAGGAGGGAAAGGGACACTCATCTCGAACTCACGTTAGGGAAACGGGGCTCCTCCTGAATTGTGCTGGGACCCTCGGTGTTCCACCAAGGTGAGGACGGGTATGTCGGGGAATTTCTTGAGTTGCAGCAAGGGTGAGAAGGACCCTTGTGAGCTTCAAGAGAGAAGGCGTGATTTCCCTTGAGATGCCGCAGCAGAAAATGGCCTCATCTCGCCTGCAGGGGAGAACTTCCTGGTTTTTCTCAAGTTGCAGAAAGTCCCTCTCAATTGACGGGGACCTTAGAGACCGCTGGTTTGGCCTCAGGAAAGACCAGGCTCCATGCGAGTTGCGAGGGGCCCCTTGGGATTCGTCTCCAGTCATGTCGGTTCCTAAGTCCTTGGCTGGAATTGCGGCCAGAACCTGAGGTTTCCTCTCCAGTGCTGACATGGATCTTGGGGTTCCTCTGGTGTCTCCACAGGAGAGTCAGGACTCCTCTCGAGTGGAGACATACACGTCCGTTTTCCTCCCGAGGTGTAGGAGCAAGGTGAGGCTTCCCTACGAGTTGACACAGGGATCTGTGGCTTTTCCTCGAGGTGCCACAGTGATTTCGCCCATGCCACAGTGGTGTGCTTCGATGCTCGCTGCCACCTTCGAGGCAGGGTAGGGAAATCAGGTTCATCTGGAGTGGACTGCGACATTTAAGGGTTCTTTGGATTGGTGGTACGATCCCTGGAGTCCCTTTCAACTTTCCTGTTGAGAGCACGTCATCTTGCTGTGCAATGGGAAAGCCAGAATCCTTTCCCGATGACGCAGGGAAGGGAACCCTCATCTGTAGCGGATGAGGGGGAAAGGGGGCCCGTCTTGAATTGTAGTGGGACCCTCAGTGTTCCTCATGAGTGGAGACCGGTCTGTCAGGAACTTCTTGAGTTGCAGCAAGGGTTTGAAGGACCCTTTGTGGTTCAGGAGGGATGAAGTGATTTCTCTCGGGATGCCGCAGCAGAAAACGTCCTCATCTCGCCTGAAGGGGAGAACCTTATGATTTTTCTCGAGTAGCGGCAGGTCCTTCTCAAGTTACGACGGGGACGTCAGGGACCCGCTCGCGTGGCCTCAGGAAATGCCAGTCTCCGTGCGAGTTGAGAGCGGCCCCTCGGGATTCCTCTCCTCTCTGTGCCGGGTCCTGAGTCCTTGTCTGGAACCGAAGCTGGAAGCTGAGGTTTCCTCTCCACATCTGCCATGGATCTTTGTGTTCCGCTGGCTTCTCCACAGGTGAGTTAGGCCTCCTCTCCTGTGGTTACATGCAAGTCCGTTTTCCTCCCGAGCTGTAGCAGCAGTGTCAGGCTTCCAGACGATGGACACAGGAATCTGTGGCTTTCCCTCGAGATTCCACAGAGCTCTCACACATGCCACCGTGGTGTGATTCGATCCTTGGATAAACTTCGAGGCAGGGCACGAAAACCATATTCATCTGAAGTGGACTGAGATACTTGGGGTTTTTTTGGAATGGTGGAACGACCCCTGGAGTTCCTCTCGACATTCCTGTTGAGAGTGTGTCCTCTTGCTGTGCGACGGGAACGCCAGAATCCATTCCTGACGAAGCAGGGAAGGAACCCTCATCTGGAGCAGAGGAGGGTGAAAGGGGGCCCCTCTTGATTTGTGGTGGGACCCTCACTATACCTCTCGAGTGGAGACGGGTATGTCGGGAAGTTCTTGAGTTGCAGCAAGGGTGTGAAGGACCCTTTGTGGTTCAGGAGTAAAGGAGTGATTTCTTTCAGGATGCCGCTGCAGAAAACGGCCTTATCTCGCCTGGAGGTGAGAACTTCCTGGTTTTTCTCGAGTTGCAGCAGTTCCCTCTCGAGTTACGATGGGGCCCACAGGGACCCGCTCGCGTGGTCTCAGGAAAGGCGATTCTCTGTGCGAGTTGAGAGTAGCCTCTCGGGATTACTCTCCAGCCAGTGCCAGGTCCTAAGTCCCCGTCTGGAGCCGAAACTGGAACCTCATGTTTCCTCTCCAGTGCTGGCATGGATCTTGGGGTTCCTCTGCAGTCTCTCCAGGGGAGGCAGGAATGGTCTCCTGTCGTTACGCGCACATCCTCTTTCCTCCCGAGCCGTAGCAGCAGTGTCAGGGTTCCTGTCGAGTTGACCCAGGGATCTCTGTCTTTCTCTCGAGATGCCACAGGGCTGTGGAATGAGCCACCCTGGTGTGAGGCGATACGCGGGTGACACTCGAGGTAGTGCAGGGAAATCACGTTCATCTGGAGTCGACTGAGACATCTATGGGACTTTTAGTATGGTGGCCCGACCCCAGGAGGACTCCACTTTCCTGTGGAGAGCGCCACCTCTTGAGATGCCATGGGAATGGCGGGAATTCTTTCCCAACGAAGCAGGGTAAGGGACCGTCATCTCGAGCTCACAGTGGGGAAACGGAGCTCCTCCTGAGTTGTTCTGGGACCCTCGGTGTCCCACCAATGTGGGGACGGGTATGTCGGGGAATTTCTTGAGTTGCAGCAAGGGTGGGAAGGACCCTTGCGAGGTTCAAGAGAGAAGGCGTGATTTCACTCAAGATGCCGCAGCAGAATAGGGCCTCATCTCGTCTGCAGGGGAGAACCTCCTCGTTTTTCTCGAGTTACGGAAAGTCCCTCTCAATTGAGGACGGGGACCTCAGCGACCCGCTGGCGTGGCCTCAGGAAAGACCAGCCTCCATGCAAGTTGCGAGGGGCCCCTCGGGATTCCTCTCCAGTTATGTTGGTTCCTAAGTCCTTGGCTGGAACTGTGGCCAGAACCTGAGGTTTCCTCTCCAGTGCTGACATGGATCTTGGGGTTCCTCTGGAGTCTCCACCGGAGAGTCAGGACTCTTCTTGAGTGGAGACATACACGTCCATTTTTGTCCCAAGCTGTAGGAGCAATGTGAGTCTTCCCTACGAGTTGACACAGGGATCTGTGTCTTTTCCTCGAGGTGCCACAGGGCTGTCGCTCGTGCTACAGTGGTGTGATTCGATGCTCGGTGTGACCTTCAAGGCAGGGTAGGGAAATCAGTTTCATCTGGAGTGGACTGCGACATTTGGGGGTCCTTTGGAATGGTAGCTCGTCCCCTGGAGTCCCTCTTGACATTCCTGTTGAGAGCATGTCATCTTGCTGTGCAACGGGAAAGCCAGAATCCTTTCCCAATGAAGCAGGGAAGGGAACCCTCATCTGTTGTGGATGAGGGGGAAAGGAGGCCCCTCTTGAGTTGTGGTGGAACCCTCAGTGTTCCTCTCAAGTGGAGAAGGGTATGTCAGAAACTTCTTGAATTGCAGCAAGGGTGTGAAGGACCCTTTGAGGTTCAGGAGGGAAGGAGTGATTTCTCTTGGGATGCCGCAGCAGAAAACGTCCTCATCTCGCCTGGAGGCGAGAACCTTATGGTTTTTCTCGAGTAGCGGCAGGTCCTTCTCAAGTTACGATGGGGACCTCAGGGACCCTCTCGTGTGGCCTCAGGAAATGCCAGTCTCCGTGCGAGTTGAGACTGGCCCCTCGGGATTCCTCTCCTGTCTGTGCTGGGTCCTGTGTCTCTGTCTGGAGCCAAAGCTGGAACTTGAGGTTTCCTCTCCACATCTGGCATGGATCTTGGGGTTCTGCTGGAGTCTCCACAGGAGAGTTAAGCCTTGTCTCCTGTGGTTACATGCAAGTCCGTTTTCCTCCCAAGCTGTAGCAGCAGTGTCAGTCTTCCAGACGAGTGGACATAGGGATCTGTGGCTTACCCTCCAGATTCCACAGGGCTCTCGCACATGCCACCGTGGTGTGATTCGATCCTCGGGGTGACCTTCGAGGCAGGGCATGAAAAGCAGGTTCATCTGAAGTGGACTGAGATATTTGGGGGTCTTTTGGAATGATGGAACGACCCCTGGAGTTCCTCTCGACATTCCTGTTGAGAGTGTGTCCTCTTGCTGTGCGACGGGAACACCAGGATCCTGTGGGAGACCAGCAGTGGCCTGAGAATTGATCAGATAGGGAGGCATCAGCGTGCCCGCAAACAGGGCCTTTTGCCTGAGCAAGTGGGCTCCTTGCAAACAAGCGCCCTCTTGCCTGAAACCTGTTCACGAACCCCTAATGGTTAGTGACCCTCTCGCAAACGAGGGCTCTCTCACCCTCCCTGAAAAGTAGGAGGAAGCTGGGGCCCTGAACAGGCTTCTTAGTAAACATGCGAAGGTCACTTTCTCCCTCTGTGCTGTAATCGCAATGTTGTACTTATATGGTAAAAGAATGCAGTGCTTCGCTTCTTGGATTGCTTCCCAGAACTGGACTATAAAAATAAACTGCAAGGGGTCTTGCGCAGATTTGTTCTTCTGGCCGGAGTTGTGTATATGTCTGTCCTTTGTGTGTCTGTGTCTCTTTGTCATTCCAGTCGCGACATCTGGCGCCCAACGTGGGGCACGAGCTCGAGTGAAACCGGAAGGGTGAATACCCCTCGGGGATGGTAGATCCAAGGCAGGGAAACTTTTGGGAAAATTATGGGGAACTCCCCATCAGCAAAGGCACAATACATGGAGTTAGTCAAAGGGCTTCTCCACTCCATCGGGGTTAAAGCATCCAGTCGCCGTTTGTCAGAGTTATTCCGCCTCGTGGAGCAGCATTGCTATTGGTTTCAATGTCAAGCAAAAGTACAATTGAACTTAAAAGACTGGAAAATGGTACAAAAGGAGTTGCGTTGGCAACATCAAAAGGGTAACATAATTCCTTTGAAAATGTGGACACTGTGTAATGNTATTCCGCCTCGTGGAGCAGCATTGCTATTGGTTTCAATGTCAAGCAAAAGTACAATTGAACTTAAAAGACTGGAAAATGGTACAAAAGGAGTTGCGTTGGCAACATCAAAAGGGTAACATAATTCCTTTGAAAATGTGGACACTGTGTAATGCTATTACACAGGCTCTTACTTTATTATCTACAGATAGTGAAACAAAATCTGCCAAGGCAGAAGCTATTTATGAGGAAGTTCCCAGCGGAGAACAAAGCACTGCTGCTGTAAGCGGTGCCACGGCGGCTGCTGTGCCGCTGTCCGGGGAGGAGGGGTCTAACGCAGAATCTGATAGTTCCACCTCGTCATCCTCTTCATCAGCGGCTAATGGCGAGGTGGAAAAAATGACTCGGTTATTTCAACAGTGGTGGAAAACNGTGGGAGGAGCAGCATCCTACTGGGGTGCAGTTGGGTGCTGGCTGTGTGTGTGTATGAGTGCGTGTTCATACATGTGCATGGGAGTGTGTGTGTGCACTCGTGGGGGATGGAGGAGGATGAAAGCTCGGCCCAGCCCTTTGAGATTGACTCTGCAGGAAGCGGTCCTATCTCCCAGGTGCAGACTGAACCTAAACCCTGTTTCAACTCTTTATTATCGAACCTGTCCATCTTTTTAATAAGATGTTTTTAATGGCAGTGAAAGCCTGCCCTTTCTGATCAAGAGAGACCATTGGACTTGACATTTAATGGAAAACAGAGACCAGATCTGCAAGAGACAGTGAGCAAGACAAGCAAACGTTCTTACGGAAAGGATCCTGTGATGATGGTGGGCAGGCCTGGCTTCTGCTTCAGGGACTTTGTCGGTGCCCAGCTGAGTCTATCTATACATACGGCCAGATCGCTGCACACCGGCCACCCTGGCCACCCATTCCTGTTGGGAAATTTAAGGGAGGTCTGGAAATGTGGCTGTAACAGAAGGCCAAGTGTGTAGAGGGGTATGGGGAGTGCTGGGGAGCAGGGGGCACAGTTGTTTCCTTCTGGGGTCCAAGCAAACAGCGCTGTGGGGCAGGTGGTCCCACAGCATGGGAGTGGTCATT
>SJYH01007363.1:44533-75880 GCA_006408735.1 Sylvicapra grimmia | reverse complement strand
CCCCTCAGGATTCCTCTCCAGTCAGTGTCAGGTCCTAAGTTCCCATCTGGAGCCGAAGCTGGAAACTGAGGTTTCCTCTCCAGTGCTGGCATGGATCTTGGTGTTCCTCTGGAGTCTCCCCAGGGGAGTCAGGCCTCGTCTCCTGTGGTTACATGCACGTCTGCTTTCCTCCAGAGCTGTAGCAGCAGTGTCAGGCTTCCCGTCGAGTTGACACAGGGATCTCTGTCTTTCCCTCGAGATGCCACTGGGCTGTTCATGATCCACCTTGGTGTGAAGCGATATGCAGGCGATACTCGAGGTAGTGTAGGGAAATCAGGTTCATCTGGAGTGGACTGAGACACCTGGGGGACTTTCTGTATGTTGGCATGACCCCTGGAGTTCTTGGCTTTCCTTTTGAAAGTGCCACCTCTTGAGATGCAACGGAAATGGCGGGAATCCTTTACTGACGAAGCAGGGAAAGAACCCTTATCTCGAGCTCACGAGGCGGAAACAGGGCTGCTCTTGAGTTCTACCATGACCCTCGGTGTTCCACCCGTGTGGGGACATGTATGTCAGGGAACTTCTTGCGTTGCAGCAAGGGTGGGCATGTCCCTTGCGAGGTTCAAGAGGGAAGGCGTGATTTCCCTCGAGATGCCGCAGCAGAATAGGGCCTCATATCGCCTGCAATGAAGAACCTCCTGGTTTTTCTCGAGTTGCGTCAGGTCCCCATTGAGTTACAACGGAGACCTCAGGCACCCGCTGGCGTGGCCTCAGGAAAGACCAGTCTCCATGCGAGTTGAGAGGGGCCCCTTAGGATTCCTCTCCAGTCGCTGCTGGGGCCTTAGTCCCCGTCTGGAGCCGAAAGTGGAAACTGAGGTTTCCTCTCCAGTGCTGCCATGGATCTTGGGGTTCCTATGGAGTCTCCCCGTGGGATTCAGGTCTAGTCTCCTGTGGTTACATGCACGTCCACTTTCCTCCCGAGTTGTAGCAGCAGTGTCAGGCTTCCCGTCGATTTGACCCAGGTATCTCTGTCTTTCCTTTGAGATGCCTCAGGGGCTGTGGCACAGGCCACCGTGGTGTGAGGCGATAGGCGGGTGACACTCGAGGCAGGGCAGGGAAATCAGGTTCATCTGGAGTAGACTGAGACATCTGGGGGACTTTTAGTATGTTGGCACGACCCCTGGAGTTCTCTGCTTTCCTGTTGAGAGCGCCACCTCTTGAGATGCGACGGGAACGGCGGGAATGCTTTCAAGACGAAGCAGGGAAATGGACCCTCATCTAGAGCTCATGAAGGGGAAACGGGGCTCCTCCTGAGTTGGGCTGGGACCCTCGGTGTTCCTGCCGCGTGAGGACGGGTATGTTGGGGAACTTCTTCAATTGCAGCAAGGGTGGGAAGGATCCTTGCGAGGTTCAAGAAGGAAAGTATGATATCCCTAGAGACGCCGCAGCAGAAAAGGGCCTCATATCGCCTGCAGGGGAGAACCTCCTGGTTTTTATCGAGTTGCGGCAGGTCCCTATTGAATTACGATGGAGACCTCAGAAACCCACTGGCAAGGCCTTAGGAAAAACCAGTCTCCATGTGACTTCCGAGGGGGCCCTTGGATTCCTGTTCAGTCAGTGTTAGGTCCTAGATCCTCGTCTGGAACTGCGGCCTGAACCTGAGGTTTCCTCTCCAGTGCTGACATGGAACTTGGAGTTCCTCTGGAGTCTCCACAAGAGAGTCAGGACTCTTCTCGAGTGGAGATATACACGTCCATTTTCCTCCTGAACTGTAGCAGCAGTGTCAGGCTTCCTGACGGTTTGCCACAGGGATCTGTGGCTTTCCCTCGAGGTGCCACAGGGCGGTCGCACGTGCCACCATGGTGTGATTCAATGCTCGGGGTGACCTTCGAGGCAGGGCAGGTAAATCAGATTCATCTGGAGTGGACTGAGACATTTGTAGGTCTTTTGGATTGGTAACACGTCCTCTGGAGTCCCTTTCGCCTTTCCTGTTGAGAGCACGTCCTCTTGTGGTGCGACGGGAATGCCAGAATCCTTTCCGGATGAAGCAGGGAAAGGAACCCTTTTCTGGAGTGAAGGAGTGGGAAAGGGGTCCCCTCTTGAGTTGTGGTGGGACCATCAGTGTTCCTCTCAAATGGAGACGGGTATGTCTGAACACTTCTTGAGTTGCAGCAAGGGTGTGAAGGACCCTTTGAGGTTCAGGAGGGAAGGCGTGAATTCTTTTGGGATACCACAGCAGAAAACGGCCTCTTCTGGCCTGGAGGGGAGAACCTCCTGGTTTTTCTCGAGTTGCGGCATGTCCCTCTCGAGTTATGATGGGGACCACAGGGACTCGCTCACGTGGCATCAGGAAAGGCCAGTCTCCGTGCGAGTTGAGAGGGGCCCCTCAGGATTCCTCTCCAGCCAGTGCCGAGTCCTAAGTCCCCGTCTGGAGCCGAAGCTGGACCTGAGGTTTCCTTTCCAGTGCTGACATGGGTCTTGGGGTTCCTATGGAGTCTCGCCAGAGGAGTCAGGCCTCGTATCCTGTGTTTACATGCACGTCTGCTTTCCTCCCGAGCTGTAGCAGCAGTGTCAGGTTTCCCGTCGATTTGACCCAGGGATCTCTGTCTTTCCTTCGAGATGCCTCAGGTCTTGGCACAGGCCACCGTGGTGTGAGGCAATAGGCGGGTGACACTCGAGGCAGGGCAGGGAAATCAGGATCATCTGGAGTGGACTGAGACTTCTGGCGGACTGGAGATATTGGCTTTCCTGTTGAGAGCGCCACCTTTAGAGATGCGACGGGAATGTCGGGAATCCATCCCTGACGAAGCAGGGAAAGGGACCCTCATCTCGATCTCACGAGGGGGAAACGGGGCTCCTCCTGAGTTGTGCCTGGACCCTCGGTGGTCCTGCCGCGTGAGGACGGGTATATCGGAGAACTTCTTGAGTTGCAGCAAGGGTGGAAGGAACTTTGCGACGTTCAAAGGGGAAGGCGTGATTTCCCTCTAGACGCCACAGAAGAGAAGGACCACATCTCGCCTGGAGGGGAGAACCTCCTGGTTTTTCTCGAGTTGTGGCAGGTACCTCTCGAGTTACGACGGGGACCTCAGGGACCCGCTCGTGTGGCCTCAGGAAAAGCCAATCTCCGTGCGAGTTGAGATGGGCCCCTCGGGATTCCTCTCCAGCCGTTGTCGGGTCCTAAGTTCCCATCTGGAGCCGAAGCTGGGACCTGAGGTTTCCTCTCCAGTGCTGGCATGGATCTTGGGGTTCCTCTGGAGTCTCCCCAGGTGAGTCAGGCCTCGTCTCCTGTGGTTGCATGCACGTCTGCTTTCCACCNGGTCCTAAGTTCCCATCTGGAGCCGAAGCTGGGACCTGAGGTTTCCTCTCCAGTGCTGGCATGGATCTTGGGGTTCCTCTGGAGTCTCCCCAGGTGAGTCAGGCCTCGTCTCCTGTGGTTGCATGCACGTCTGCTTTCCACCTGAGCTGTAGCAACAGTGTCAGTCTTCCCGTCGAGTTGACCCAGGGATCTCTGTTTTTCCCTCGAGATGCCAGAGGGCTGTGGCACGAGCCAATGTGGTGTGAGGCGATAGGTGGGTGACACTCGAGGCAGGGCAGGGACATCAGGTTCATCTGGAGTGGACTGAGACATTTGGGGAGCATTTAGTATGTTGGCACGACCCCTGGAGGTCTCAGCTTTCCTGTTGAGTGTGCCATTTCTTGAGATGCAACGGGAACAGCGGGAATCCTTTCCTGATGAAGCAGGGCAAGGGACCCTCAATTCGAGCTCATGAGGGGGAAACTGGGCTCCTTCTAAGTTGTGCCGGGACCCTCAGTTTTCCTCCCGCATGAGGACGGTGATGTTGGGGAACTTCTTGAGTTGCAGCAAGGGTGGGAAGAACCCAAGCAACGTTCAAGAGCCAAGGCGTGATTTCCCTCAATATGCCGCAGGAGAAAAGGGCCTTATCTTGCCTTCAGGGGAGAACCTCCTGTTTTTCTCGAGTTATGGCAGGTCCCTCTCGAGTTCCGACAGGGACCTCAGGGACCCGCTGGCGTGGCCTCAGGAAAGCCAGTCTCCATGCGAGTTGTGAGCGGCCCCTCGGGATTCCTCTCCAGTCAGTGTAGGGTCCCAGGTCCTTGTGTGGAACTGCGGCCAGAACCTGAGGTTTCCTTTCCAGTGCTGACATGTAATTTGGGGTTCCTCTGGAGTCTCCACAAGAGAGGCAGGACTCTTCTCCAGTGGAGATATACACGTCTGTTTCCCTCCCGAGCTGTAGCAACAGTGTCAGGCTTCCCAAAGAGTTGACAATGGGATGTGGGGCTTTCCCTCGAGGTGCCACAGGGCTGTTGCACATGCCACCCTGGTGTGATTTGATGCTTGGGGTGACCTTCAAGGCAGGGCCGGGAAATCAGGTTCACCTGGAGTGG
Source organism: Sylvicapra grimmia (assembly GCA_006408735.1). Taxonomy (NCBI): domain Eukaryota; kingdom Metazoa; phylum Chordata; class Mammalia; order Artiodactyla; family Bovidae; genus Sylvicapra; species Sylvicapra grimmia. Next base: position 71,497 of record SJYH01007363.1, on the reverse strand, counting down.
ACTGAGACTTTTGGCAGTCTTTTGGAATGGTGGCACGAACCCTGGGGTTCCTCTCGACTTTCCTGTTGAGAGCACGTCCTCTTGCTGTGCGACATGAACGCCAGAATCCTTTCCCGATGAAGCACGGAAAGGAACCCTCTTCTGTAGTGGAGGACGGGGAAAGGGGGACCCCCTTGAGTTGTGGTGGGACCTCAGTGTTCCTCTCGAGTGGAGACGGGTATGTCGGGGAACTTCTTGAGTTGCAGCAAGGGTGTAAAGGACCCTTGGAGGTTCAGGAGGGAAGGCGTGATTTCTCTCGGGATGCTGTAGCAGAAAATGGCCTCATCTCACTGGGAGGGGAGAACATCCTTGTTTTTCTCGATTTGAGACAGGTTCCTCTTGAGTTACGACGGGGACCTCAGGGACTCACTCACGTAGCCTCAGGAAAGGCCAGTCTCCATGCGAGTTAAAAGGGGCCCCTCAGCATTCCTCTCCAGACGGTTCCTGGTCCTAAGTCCCCATGTGGAGCCGAAGCTGAAACCTGAGGTTTCCTCCCCAGTGCTGCTGTGGATCTTGGGGTTCCTCTGAAGTCTCCCCAGGGGAGTCAAGCCTCATCTCCTGTGGTTACATGCACGTCCGCTTTCCTCCCAAGCTCTAGCAGCAGTGTCAGGCTTCCCGTCGATTTCACCCAGGGATCTCTGTCTTTCCTTCGAGATGCCACAGGGCTCTGGCACAGGCCACCGTGGTGTGAGGCGATAGGCGGGTGACACTCGAGGCAGAGCAGGGAAATCAGTTTCATCTGGAGTAGACTGAGACATCTGGGGGACTTTTAGTATGTTGGCACGACCCCTGGAGATCTCGGCTTTCCTGTTGAGAGCGCCACNAGAGCAGGGAAATCAGTTTCATCTGGAGTAGACTGAGACATCTGGGGGACTTTTAGTATGTTGGCACGACCCCTGGAGATCTCGGCTTTCCTGTTGAGAGCGCCACCTCTTGAGATGCGATGGAAATGGTGGAATGCTTTCACGATGAAGCAGGGAAAGGGACCCTCATCTCGAGCTCATGATGGGGAAACGGGGCTCCTCCTGAGTTGTGCCGGGACCCTCGGTGTTCTTCCCGCGTGGGGACGCATATGTCGGGGAACTTCTTGAGTTGCAGCAAGGGTGGGAAGGACCCTTGCGACATTCAAGGGGGAAGGCATGATTTCCCTCTAGTTGCCGCAGAAGAGAACGACCACATCTCGCCTGCAGGGGAGAACCTCCTGGTTTTTCTCAAGTTGTGGCAGGTCCCTCTCAAGTTACGACGGGGACCTCAGGGACACGCTCGCGTGGCCTCAGGAAAGGCCAGTCTCCATGCGAGTTGCCAGGGGCCCCTCGGGATTCCTCTCCAGTCAGTGTCGGGTCCCAGGTCCTCGCCTGTAACTGCTGCCAGAACCTGAGGTTTCCTCTCCACTGCTGACATGGATCTTGTGGTTCCTCTGGAGTCTCCACAGGAGAGTCAGGACTCTTCTTGAGTGGAGACAGGCACGTCCATTTTCCTCCCGAGCTGTAGCAGCAGTGTCAGGCTTCCCAACGAGTTGACACAGGGATCTGGGGCTTTCCCTGGAGGTGCAACAGGGCTATTGCACGTGCCACCCTGGTTTGACTCGATGTTTGGGGTTACCTTCGAGGCAGGGCCAGAAATCAGGCTCATCTAGAGTGGACTGAGACATTTGGGTGTCTTTTGGAATGGTGGCATGACTCCTGGAGTTCCTCTTGACTTTCCTCTTGAGAGCACGTCCTCTTACTGTGCGACGGGAATGCCAGAAACCTTTCCTGACGAAGCAGGGAATGGAACCCTCATCTGGAGTGGAGGAGGGGGAACGGGGGTTCTCTTTGAGTTGTGGTGGGACCCTCAGTGTTCCTCTCGAGTGGAGACGGGTATGTTGGGGAACTTCTTGAGTTGCAGCAAGGGTGTGAACGACCCTTTGAGGTTCACGAGGGAAGATGTGATTTCTCTCGTGATGCTGCAGCAGAAAACAGCCTCATCTCGCCTGGAAGGGAGAACCTCCTGGTTTTTCTCGAGTTGCAGCAGGTCCCTCTCGAGTTATGACAGGGACCTCAGGGACCTGATGGCGTGGCCTCAGCAAAGACAAGTCTCCATGCGAGTTGCAAGGGGCCACTCGGGATTCCTCTCCAGTCAGTGTTGGGTCCTAGGTCCTCGTCGGGAACTGCGGCCAGAACCGGAGTTTTCCTCTCCAGTGCTGACATGGATCTTGGGGTTCCTCTGGAGTCTCCACAGGAGAATCAGGACTCTTCTCCAGTGGAGACATACACGTCCGTTTTCCTCCCGAGCTGTAGCAGCAGTGTCAGGATTCCCGACGAGTTGACACAGGGATTTGTGGCTTTTCCTCGAGGTGCCACAGTGCTTTCGCACGTGCCATCATGGTGTGATTCGATGCTTNGTTTTCCTCCCGAGCTGTAGCAGCAGTGTCAGGATTCCCGACGAGTTGACACAGGGATTTGTGGCTTTTCCTCGAGGTGCCACAGTGCTTTCGCACGTGCCATCATGGTGTGATTCGATGCTTGGGGTGACCTTGGAGGCAGGGCAGGGAAATCAGGCTCATCTGGAGTGGACTAAGACATTAGGGGGTCTTTTGGAATGGTGGCATGACCCCTGGAGTTCCTCTCGACTTTCATGTTGAGAGCACGTCCTCTTGCTCTGTGACAGGAATGCCACAAACCTTGCCCGATGAAGCAGGGAAAGGAACCCTCATCTGGAGCAGAGGAGAGGGAAAGGGGGCCCCTCTTGAGTTGTGCCAGGACTCTTGGTGCTTCTCCCACATGGGGACGAGTATGTCGGGGAACTTCTTGAGTTTCACTTAGGGTTGGAAGGAACATGGAGAGGTTCAAGAGGGAAGGCGTGATATCCCTCAAGACTCCACAGCAGAAAAGGGCCTCATCTCCCCTGCAAAGGAGAACCTCCTGGTTTTTCTCGAATTGTGGCAGGTCCCTCTTGAGTTAAGATGGGGACCTCAGGGACCCGCTTGCGTGGCCTCAGGAAAGGCCAGTCTCTGCACAAGTTGAGAGGGGCTCCTCAGGATACCTCTCCAGTCGGTGCCGGGTCCTATGTTCCCATCTGGAGCCGAAGCTGGAACCTGAGGTTTCTTCTCCAGTGCTGGCATGGATCTTGGGGTTCCTCTGGAGTCTCCCCAGGGGAGTCAGGCCTNTACCTCTCCAGTCGGTGCCGGGTCCTATGTTCCCATCTGGAGCCGAAGCTGGAACCTGAGGTTTCTTCTCCAGTGCTGGCATGGATCTTGGGGTTCCTCTGGAGTCTCCCCAGGGGAGTCAGGCCTCGTCTCCTGTCGTTATATGCACGTGCGCTTTCCTCCCGAGCTGTAGCAGCAGGGTCAGGCTTCCCATTGAGTTGACCCAGGAATCTCTGTCTTTCTCTCGAGATGCCACAAGGCTGTGGCACGAGCCACCGTGGTGTGAGGCGATACGTGGGTGACACTCGAGGTAGTGCAGGGAAATCAGTTTCATCTGGAGTGGATTGAGACATCTGGGGGACTTTTAGTATGTTGGCATGACCCCTGGCTATCTCGGCTTTCCTGTTGAGAGCGCCACCTCTTGAGATGCAATGGGAACAGCGGGAATCCTTTCCCAACTAATCAGGGAAAGAACCCTCATCTCGAGCTCACGAGAGGGAGTTGGGGCTCCTCTTGAGGTGTGGCGGGACCCTTGGTGTTTCTCACGCGTGGGGACGGGTATGTCGGGGAACTTCTTGAGTTGCAGCAAGGGTGGGAAAGACCCTTGCAATATTCAAGAAGGAAGGTGTGATTTCTCTCGAGACGCCGCAGCAGAAAAGGGCCTCATCTCACCTGCAGGGGAGATCTTCCCGGTTTTCTCGAATTGTGGCAGGTCGCTCTTGAGTTACGATGGGGACCTCAGGGAACCGCTGGCATGGCCTCAGGAAAGACCAGTCTCCATGCGAGTTGCGAGGGGCACCTCAGGTTTCCTCTCCAGTCCGTGTCGGGTCCTAGGTCCTCGTCTGGATCTGGGGCCAGAACCTGAGGTTTCCTCTCCAGTGCTGACATGGATCTTGGAGTTCCTCTGGAGTCTCCACAGCAGAGTCAGGACTCTTCTCGAGTGGAGGCATACATGTCCACATTCCTCCTGAGCTCTAGCAGGAGTATCAGGCTTCCCGATGAGTTGACACAGGGATCTGTGGCTTTCCCTCGAAGAGCAAAAGGGCTATCGCACGTGCCACAGTGGTGTGATTCGATGCTCTGGGTGACGTTCGAGGCAGGGCAGGGAAATCAGGTTCATCTGGGGTGGACAGAGACATTTGGGGGTCTTTTGGAGTGGTGGCATGAAGTCTGGAGTTCCTCTCAACTTTCCTGTTGAGACCACGTCTTCTTGCTGTGCGACGGGAACACCAAAATCCTTTCCTGATGAAGCAGGGAAAACAACCCTCATCTGGAGCAGAGGAGGGGGAAAGGGGGCTCCTCTTGAGTTGTGGTGGGACCCTCAGTGTTCCGTTGGATTGGAGACGGGTATGTCGGGGAACTTCTTGAGTTGCAGCAAGGGTGTGAAGGACCCTTTGACATTCAGGAGGGAAGGCGAGATTTCTCAAGGGATGCCACAGCAGAAAACTGCCTCATCTCTCCTGGAGCGGAAAACCTCCTGGTTTTTCTCGTTTTGAGGCAGGTCCCTCTCGAGTTACTATGGTGACCTCAGGGACCTGCACGCGTGGCCTCAGGAAAGGCCAGTCTCCGTGTGAGTTGAGAGGGGCCTCTCGGGATTCCTCTCCAGTCGGTGTTGGGTCCTAAGTCCCCGTCTGGAGCCGATGCTGGAACCTGAGATTTCCTTTCCAGTGCTGGCATGGATCTTTGGGTTCCTCTGGAGTCTGCCCAGGGGAGTCAGGCCTCATCTCCTGTGGTTACATGCACGTCCGCTTTCCTCCCAAACTGTAGTAGGAGTGTCAGGCTTCCTGTCGAGTTGATGCAGGGCTCTCTGTCTTTCCCATGAGATGCCACGGGGCTTTGGCATGAGCCACTGTGATGTGAGGCGATACGCGGGTGACACTCGAGGCAGGGCAGGGAAATCAGGTTCATCCTGAGTGGACTGAGACATCTGGGGGACGTTTAGCATGTTGGCACGACCCCTGGAGATCTCGGCTTTCCTGTTGAGAGAACCACCTCTTGAGATGCGATGGGAACGGTGGGAATCCTTTCCCGAAGAAGCAGGGAAAGGGACCCTCATCTCGAGCTCACGAAGGGGAAACGGGGCTCCTCCTGAGTTGTGCCGGGGCCCCTGGTGTTCTTCCCGCGTGGGGACGGGTATGTCGAGTAACTTCTTGAGTTGCAGCAACGGTTGGAAGGACCCTTGCGAGGTTCAAGATGGAAGGTGTGTTTTCCCTCAAGTCGCCGCAGCAGAAAAGGGCCTCTTCTCGCCTGCAGGAGAGAACCTCCTGGTTTTCCTTGAGTTGTGGCAGGTCCCTCTCGAGTTACAATGGGGACCACAGGGACCCACTGGCATGGCCTCAGGAAAGACCAGTCTCCATATGAGTTGCGAGGGGACCCTCGGGATTCCTCTCCAGTCAGTGTCGGGTCCTAGGTCCTCGTCTGGAACTGTGGCCAGAACCTGAGGTTTCCTCTCCAGTGATGACATGGATCTTGGGGTTCCTCTGGAGTCTCCACAGGAGAGTCAGGACTCTTCTCGAGTGGAGACATACATGACCGTTTTCCAACCTGGCTGTAGCAGCAGTGTAAGGCTTCCTGACGGGTTGATACAGGGATCTGTGACTTTCCCTCCTGGTGCCACAGGGCTGTCACACGTTCCACCGTGGTGTGATTCGATCTTTGTGGTGACGTTCGAGGCAGTGCAGGGAAATCAGGTTCATCTGGAGTGGACTGAGACATTTGGGGGTCTTTTGGAATTGTGGAACGACCCCTGAGCTCCTCTCGAATTTCCTGTTGAGAGCAGGTCCTGTTGCTGTGCGATGGGAATGCCAGAATCCTTTCCCGACGAAGCAGGGAAAGGAACCCTCATCTTGATCAGAAGAGGGGGAAAGGGGGCTCCTCTTGAGTTGTGGTGGGACCCTCAGTGTTTCTCTCGAGTGGAGACAGGTATGTCGGGGAACTTCTTGAGTTGCAGCAAGGGTGGGAAGGACCTTTTGAGGTTCAGGAGAGAAGGCATGATTTGTCTCGGGATGCCACAGCAGAAAACGGCCTCATCTCGCCTGGAGGGGAGAACCTCCTGGTTTTTCTCGAGTTGCGGTAGGTCCCCCTCGAGTTATGATGGGGACGCCAGGGACCCGGTCGCATGGCCTCAGGAAAGACCAGACTCTATGGGAATTTAGAGGGACCCTTCGGGATTCCTCTCCAGTCAGTGCCCGGGCCTAAGTCCCCATCTGGAGCTGAAGCTGGAACTGAGGTTTTCTCTCCAGTGCTGGCATGGATCTTGGGGTTCCCCTGGAGTCTCCACGGGGGAGTCAGGCTTCGTCTCCTGTGGTTACATGCAGGTCCGCTTTCCTCCAGAGCTGTAGCAGCAGTGTCAGGCTTCCCGTCGAGTTGTCCCAGGGATCTCTGTCTTTCCCTCGAGATGCCACAGGGCTGTGGCACAAGCTGCCATGGTGTGAGGCTATAAGCGGGTGACCTTCGAGGCAGGGCAGGGAAATCAGGTTCATCTGGAGTGGACTGAAACATCTGGGGGACTTTGAGTATGTTGTCACGACCACTGGAGATCTCAGCTTTCCTGTTGAGAACGCCAACTCTTGAGATGCGACGGGAATTTTGGGAATCATTTCCCGACGAAGCAGGGAAAGGGACACTCACCTCAAGCTCACGAGGGGTAAATAGGGCTCCTCCAGAGTTGTGTTTGTACCCTCGGTGTTCCTCTCGAGTGAAGACGGGTATGTCGGGGAACTTCTTGATTTGCAGCAAGGGTGTGAAGGACCCTTTGAGGTTCAGGAGGGAAGACGAGATTTCTCTGAGGATGCCGCAGCAGAAAAGGGCCTCATCTAGCCTGGAGGGGAGAACCTCATGGATTTTCTCGACTTGTGGCAGGTCCATCTCGAGTTACAATGGGGACATAAGGGACCCACTCACTTGGCCTCAGGAAAGGTCAGTCTTGGTGCAACTTGAGAGGAGCTCCTCGGGATTCCTCTCCAGTCAGTGGCGGGTCCTAAGTCCACATCTGGACCCGAAGCTGGAACCTGAGTTTTCTTCTCTAGTGCTGGCATGGACCTTGGGGTTCCTCTGGAGTCTCCCCAGGGGAGTCAGGCCTCGTTTCCTGTGGTTACATGCACATCCGCTTTCCTCCCAAGCTGTAGCTGCAGTGTCAGTCTTCCCGTCGAGTTGACCCAGGGATTTCTGTCTTTCCCTCGAGATGCCACAGGGCTTTGGCATGAGCCACCATGGTGTGAGGCGATACACAGTTGACACTCGAGGTAGTGCAGGGAAATCAGGTTCATCTGGCGTGGACTGAGACATCTGGGGGACTNGGGCTTTGGCATGAGCCACCATGGTGTGAGGCGATACACAGTTGACACTCGAGGTAGTGCAGGGAAATCAGGTTCATCTGGCGTGGACTGAGACATCTGGGGGACTTTTAGTATGTTGGCACGACCCCTGGAGATCTCGGCTTTCCTACTGAGAGTGCCAGCTCTTGAGATGCGACGGGAACGGCGGGAATGCTTTCCCGACGAAGCAGGGAAAGGGACCCTCATCTCGAGCCCACGAGAGGGAAACGGGGCTCCTCCTGAGTTGTGCTGGATCCCTCGTTGTTCGTCCTGCGTGGGGACGGGTATGTGGGGGAACTTCTTGAGTTTCAGAAAGGGTGGGAAGGACCCTTGCGAAGTTCAAGAGGGAAGGCATGATTTCCCTCGAGACGCCGCAGCAGAAAAGGGCCTCATCTCGCCAGCAGAGGAGAACCTCCTGGTTTTTCTCGAGTTGTGGCAGGTTCTTTCGAGTTACGACGGGGACCTCAGGGACCGCCTGGCATGGCCTCAGGAAAGGCCAGTCTCCATGCGAGTTGAGAATGGCCCGTTGGGATTCCTCTCCAGTCATTGTCGGGTCCTAGGTCCTCTTCTGGAACTGCAACCAGAACCTGAGGTTTCCACTCCAGTGCTGACATGGATCTTGGGCTTCTTCAGGAGTCTCCACAGGAGAGTCAGGACTCTTCTCCAGTGGAGACATATACGTCCGTTTTCCTCCCAAGCTGTAGCAGCAGTGTCAGGCTTCCCGACGAGTTGACACAGGGATCTGTGGCTTTCCCTCGAGGTGCCACNAGTGGAGACATATACGTCCGTTTTCCTCCCAAGCTGTAGCAGCAGTGTCAGGCTTCCCGACGAGTTGACACAGGGATCTGTGGCTTTCCCTCGAGGTGCCACAGGGCTGTCACACGTGCCACCATGGTGTGATTCGATGCTCAGGATGACCTTCGAGGCAGGGCAGGGAAATCAGGTTTATCTGGAGTGGACTGAGACATTTGTGGGTCTTTTGCAATGGTGGCATGACCCCCAGAGTTCCTCTAGACATTCCTGTTTTGAGCACGTCCTCTTGCTGTGCGATGGAACGCCAGAATCCTTTCCCGATGAAGCAGGGAAAGGAACCCTCATCTGGAGCGGAGGAGGGGTTAAGGGGGCTCCTCTTGAGGTGTGGTGGGACCCTCAGTGTTCCTCTCGAGTGGAGACGGGTATGTCGGTGAACTTCTTGAGTTGCAGCAAGGGTGTGAAAGACCCTGTGAGGTTCAGGAGGGAAGGCGTGATTTCTCTCGTGATGCCGCAGCAGAAAACGGCCTCATCTCGCCTAGAGGGGAGAACCTCCTGGTTTTTCTCGAGTTGTGGCAGGTCCCTCTCGAGTTACGATGGGGACCTTAGGGAACCGCTCACGTAGCCTCCGGAAAGTCCAGTCTCCATGAGAGTTGAGAGGGGCCCCTCGGGATTCCTCTCGAGTCGGTGCCGCGTCCTAACTCCCCGTCTGGAGCCAAAGCTGGAACCTGAGGTTTCCTCTCCCATGATGGCATGGATCTTTGGGTTCCTCTGGAGTTTCCCCATGGGTGTCAGGCCTCGTCTCTTGTGCTTACATGCACTTCCGCTTTCCTCCGAGGTGTAGCAGCAGTGTCAGGCTTCCTGTCGAGTTGACCCAGGGATCTCTGTATATCCCTCGAGATGCCACAGGGCTGAGGCAAGAGCCACCGTGGTGTGAGGCGATACGCGGGTGACACTCGAGGCAGGGCAGGGAAATCAGGTTCAGCTGGAGTGGACTGACACATCTGGGGGATTTTAGTATGTTGGCACGACCCATGGATATTTCGGCACTCCTGTTGATAGCGCCACCTCTTGAGATGTGACGGGAATGGCGAGAGTCTTTTCCCGAAGAAGCAGGGAAAGGGACCCTCATCTCGAGCTCATGAGGGGGAAACGGGGCTCCTCCTGAGATGTGGTGGGAACCCCAGTGTTCCTCTCGAGTGGAGACAGGTATGTAGGGGAACTTCTTGAGTTGCAGCAAGGGTATGAAGGACCCTTTGAGGTTCAGGAGGGAAGGCGTGATTTCTCTCGGGATGCCGCAGCAGAAAACAGCCTCATCTCGCCTGGAGGGGAGANATGTAGGGGAACTTCTTGAGTTGCAGCAAGGGTATGAAGGACCCTTTGAGGTTCAGGAGGGAAGGCGTGATTTCTCTCGGGATGCCGCAGCAGAAAACAGCCTCATCTCGCCTGGAGGGGAGAACCTCCTGGTTTTTCTCGAGTTGCGGCATGTTCGTCTCGAGTGACGATGGGGACCTCAGGGACCCGTTCACTTGGCCTCTGGAAAGGCCAGTCTCTGTGCGAGCTGAGTGGGGACCCTCGGGATTCCTCTCCAGTCAGTGCCGGGTCCTAAGTCCCCATTTGGAGCCACAACTGAAACCTGAGGTTTCCTCTCAAGAGCTTGCATGGATCTTGGGTTTCCTCTGGAGTCTCCCCAGGGGAGTCAGGCCTCGTCTCCTGTGTTTACATGCACGTCCGCTTTCCTCCCGAGCTCTAGCAGCAGTGTCAGGCTTCCAGTCAAGTTGACCAGGGATCTCTATCTTTCCCTCGAGATGCCACAGGGCTGTGGCACAAGTCACCGTGGTGTGAGGAGTTAGGCGGGTGACACTCGAGGTAGTGCAGGGAAATCAGTTTCATCTGGAGTGGACTGAGACATCTGGGGTACTTTTAGTATGTTGGCACAACCCCTAGAGATCTCGGCTTTCCTGTTGAGAGCTCCAACTCTTGAGATGTGATGGGAATGGCGTGTATCCTTTCCTGACAAAGCAGAGACAGGAACCCTCCTCTGGAGGTCATGAAGGGGAAATGGGGTTCCTCTTGAATTGTGAAGGGACCCTCGATGTTCCTGCCACGTGGAGACACGTATGTCGGGAACTTCTTGAGTTGCAGCAAGGGTGGGAAGGACCCCTGCAAGTTTCATGCGGGAAGCTGTGATTTCCCTCGAGATGCTGCAGCACAAATGGGCCTCATTGCACCTGGAGGGGAGAACCTCCAGGTTTTTCTCGAGTTGCGGCAATTCCCTCTCGAGTTAGGATGGGGACCTCTGGGCCCTGCTGGGTTGACCTCAGGAAAGACCAGTCTCCATGCGAGTTGCAAGGGGCCCCTCGGGATTCCTGTCCAGTCAGTGTCGGGTCCTAGGTCCTCGTCTGGAACTGCGGCCAGAATCTGAGTTTTCCTCTCCAGTGCTGACATGGATCTTGGGGTTCCTCTGGAGTCTCCACAGGAGATTCAAGACTCTTCTCGATTGGAGACATACACATAAGTTTCCTTCTGAGCTGTAGCTTCAGTGTCTGGCTTCCCGACGAGTTGACAAGGGGATCTGTGGCTTTCGCTCGAGGTGCCACAGGGCTGTCGCACCTGCTACCATGGTGTGATTCGATGCTTGGGGTGACCTTCGAGGCAGGGCAGGGAAATCAGGTTCATCTGGAGTGGAGTGAGACATTTGGGGGTCTTTTGGAATGGTGGCACGACCCCTGGAGTTCCTGTCGACTTTCCTGTTGAGAGCATGTCCTCTTGCTGTGTGACGGGAACACCAGAATCCTTTCCCATCAAAGCAGGGAAAGGAACCCTCATCTGGAGTGGAGGAGGGTGAAATGGGGAACCTCTTGAGTTGTGGTGGGACCCTCAGTGTTCCTCTCGAGTGCAGAAGGGTATGTCAGGAACTTTTTGAGTTGCAGCAAGGGTGTGAAGAACCCTTTGAGGTTCAGGAGTGAAGGCGTGATTTCTCTCAGGATGCCGTAGAAGAAAACGGCCTCATCTCGCCTGGAGGGGAGAATCTCCTGGTTTTTCTCGAGTTGCGACAGGTCCCTCTCTAGTTACAACGGGCACCTCAGTGACCCACTCGTGTGGGCTCAGGAAAGGCCAGTCTCTGTGCGAGATGAGAGGGGGCCCTCGGGATCCCTCTCCAGTCAGTGACGGGTCCTAAGTCCCAGTCTGGAGCAGAAGCTGGAACCTGAGATTTCCTCTCCAGTGCTGGCATGGATCTTGGCGTTCCTCTGGAGTCTCCCCAGGGGAGTCAGGCCTTGTCTCCTGTGGTTGCATGCACGTCTGCTTTCCTCCCGAGCTGTAGCAGCATTGTCAGTCTCCCTGTCGAGTTGACCCAGGGATCTCGGTCTTTCCCTCGAAATGCCACAGGGCTGTGGCACGAGCCACCATGGTGTGAGGCGATATGCGGGTGACCTTCGAGGCAGGGCAGCGAAATCAGGTTCATCTAGAGTGGACTGAGACTTCTGGGGGACCTTTAGTATGTTGCCAACAACCCTGGAGATCTTGGGTTTCCTGTTGAGATCACCACCTTTTGAGATGGGATGGGAACGGCAGGAATACTTTCCTGACGAAGCACGGAAAGGGACCCACATCTCGAGCTCATGAGGGTGAAACGGGGCTCCTCCTGAGTTTTGTCAGGACCCTCGGTGTTCCTCCCGCGTGGGGACGGGTATGTCGGGTAACTTCTTGAGTTGCTGCAAGGGTGGGAAGAACACTTGCGGGGGTCAAGAGGGAAGTCGTGATATTCCTCGAGACGCCGCAGCAGAAAAGGGCCTCATCTCGCCTGCAGGGGAGAACCTCATGGTTTTTCTCAAGTTACAGCAGGTCCCTCTCGAGTTAAGGGGGGGACCTCAGGGACCCGTTCGCGTGGCCTCAGGAAAGGCCAGTTCAAGCGAGTTGAGAGGGGCCCGTCTAGATTCCTCTCCAGTCGGTGACGGGTCCTAGGTCCTCATCTGAAACTGTGGCCAGAACCTGAGGTTTCCTCTCCAGTGCTGACATGGATCTTGGGGTTCCTCTGGAGTCTCCACAGGAGAGTCAGGANCTCTCCAGTCGGTGACGGGTCCTAGGTCCTCATCTGAAACTGTGGCCAGAACCTGAGGTTTCCTCTCCAGTGCTGACATGGATCTTGGGGTTCCTCTGGAGTCTCCACAGGAGAGTCAGGACTCTTCTCTAGTGGAGACATACACGTCTGTATTTCTCTCAAACTGTATCAGCAGTTTCATGCTTACCGACTAGACACAGGCATCTGGGGCTTTCCCTCGAGGTGCCACTAGGCTGTCGCACATGCCACCATGGTGTGATTCGATGCTTGGGGTGACCTTCGAGGCAGGGCAGGGAAATCAGGTTCATCTGGAGTGGACTGAGACAACTGGGGGCCTTTCAGTATGCTGGCACGACCCCTGGAGATCTCAGCTTTCCTGTTGAAAGCGCCACCTCTTGAGATGCGATGGGAATGGTGGGGATCCCTTCCTGACGAAGCAGGGAAAGCGACCCTCATCTCGAGCTCACAAGGGGGAAACGGGGTTCCTCCTGATTTGTGTCGGGACCCTTGGTGTTCCTCCCGCATGCAGACGGGTATGTTGGGGAACTTCTTGCATTGCAGCAAGGGTGTGAAGGACCATTTGAGGTTCAGGAGGGAAGGTGTGATTTCTCTCGGGATGCCACAGCAGAAAACGGCCTCATCTCGCCTGGAGGGGAGAACCTCCTGGTTTTTCTCGAGTTGCGGCAGGTCCCTCTCTAGTTATAACGGGCACCTCAGGGACCCGCTCGCATGGGCTCAGGAACGGCCATTCTCCGTGTGAGTTGAGAGGGGCCCCTTGGGATTCCTCTTCTGTCAGTGTTGGGTCCTAGGTCCTCGTCTGGAACTGCGGCCAGAACCTGAGGTTTCCTCTCCAGTACTGACATGGATCTTGGCGTTCCTCTGGAGTCTCCACAGGAGAGTCAGGACTCTTCACGATGGAGACATGCATGTCCGTTTTCTTCCCAAGCTGTAGCAATACAGTCAGGCTTCCTGACGAGTTGACACAGGGATCTGTGGCTTTCCCTCGAGGTGCCAGAGGGCTGTCACACGTGCCACCGTGGTGTGATTCGATACTCGGGTTACCTTCGAGGCAGGGCATGGAAATCAGTGTCATCTGGAGTGGACTGAGACATTTGGGGGTCTTTTGGAATGGTGGCACGACCCCTGGAATTCCGCTCGACTTTCCCGTCACAGATGCTCTGTGATGGGAAATCCAGAATCCTTTCCTGGGGAAACAGGGAAAGGAACCCTCATCTGTAGCTGAAAAGGGGAAAGGGGGCTCCTCTTGAGTTGTGGTGGGACCCGCACTGTTCCTCTCGAGTGGAGACGGGTATGACGGGGAACTTCTTCAGTTGCAGCAAGGGTGTGCAGGACCCTTTGAGGTTCAGGAGGGAAGGCGTGATTTCTCTCGGGGTGCCGCAGCAGAAAACGGCCTCATCCCGCCTGCAGGGGCCTTGTTTTTCTCGAGTTGCGGCAGATCCCACTCGAGTTTCGACAGTGACCTCAGGGACCAACTCGTGTGGCCTCAGGAAAGACCAGTCTCCATGCGAGTGGCGAGGGGCCCCTCGGGATTGCTCTCCAGTCTGTGTCCGATCCTAGGTCCTCGTCTGGAACTGCGGCCAGAACCCGAGGTTTCCTCTCCAGTGCTGACATGGATCTTGGAGTACCTCTGGAGTCTCCACNGGGATTGCTCTCCAGTCTGTGTCCGATCCTAGGTCCTCGTCTGGAACTGCGGCCAGAACCCGAGGTTTCCTCTCCAGTGCTGACATGGATCTTGGAGTACCTCTGGAGTCTCCACAGGAGAGTCAGGACTCTTCTCGATTGGAGATATACACGTCCGTTTTCCTCCTGAGCTGTCGCAGCAGTGTGAGGGTACCTGACGAGTTGACAAAGGTATCTGTGGCCTTGTCTTGAGGTTCCACAGGGCTGTCGCACGTGCCACCATGATATGATTTGATGTTCGGGATGACCTTCAAGGCAGAGCAGGGAAATCAGCATCATCTGGAGTGGAATGAGATATTTGGGGTTCTTTTGCAATGGTGGCACATCCCCTTGAATTCCTCTCAAATTTCTTGTTGGGAACACGTCCTCTTACTGTGCGAAGAGAATGCCAGAATCCTTCCCCAATGAAGCAGGAAAAGGAACCCTCATCTGGAGGGAAGGAGGGGGAAAGGGGTCTCCTCTTGAGTTGTGGTGGGACCCTCAGTGTTCCTCTCGAGTGGAGACGGGTATGTAGGGGAACTTCTTGAGTTGCAGCAAGGGTGTGAAGGACGCTTTGAGGTTCAGGAGGGAAGGCGTGATTTCTCTCAGGATGCCGCAGCAGAAAACGGCTTCATCTCACCTGGAGGGGAGAACCTCCTGGTTTTTCTCGAGTTGTGGCTGGTCTCTCTTGAGTTAAGACGCGGACCTCAGGGACCCGCTCATGTGGCCTCAGGAAAGGCCAGTCTCCGTGCAAGTTGAGAGGGCTCCTCGGGATTCCTCTCCATTCGGTGCCGGGTCCTAAGTCCCCGTCTGGAGCCGAAGCTGGAACCTGAGGTTTCCTCTCCAGTGCTGGCANGCCAGTCTCCGTGCAAGTTGAGAGGGCTCCTCGGGATTCCTCTCCATTCGGTGCCGGGTCCTAAGTCCCCGTCTGGAGCCGAAGCTGGAACCTGAGGTTTCCTCTCCAGTGCTGGCATGGATCTTGGAGTTCCTCTTGATTCTCCACAGGGGAGTCAGGCCTCGTCTCCTGTGGTTACATGCATGTCTGCTTTCCTCCCGAGCTGTAGTAGTAGTGTCAGTCTTCACAGCAAGTTAACCCAGGGATCTCAGTCTTTCCCTCGAGATGCCACAGGGTTGTGGCACCAGCCACCGTGGTTTGAGATGATACACAGGTGACACTCGATGTAGTGCAGGGAAATTAGGTTCATCTGGGGTGGACTGAAATATCTGGGGGACTTTTAGTATGTTGGAATGACCCCTGGAGATCTCGGCTTTCCTTTTGAGACCGCCACCTCTTGAGATGGGATGGGAATGGCGGGAATCCTTTCTCGATGAAGCAGGGAAATGGACACTCATCTCAAGGTCAATAGCAGGAAACGGGGCTCCTCTTGAGTTGTGCCGGGAACATCAGTGTGTCTCCCTCTTGGTGACGGGAATGTCAGGGAAATTCTTGAGATGCAGCAAGAGTGGGAAAGACCCTTGTGAGTTTCAAAAGGGAAGGCGTGATTTCCCTCAAGACGCCACAGAAGAAAAGGGCCTCATCTCGCCTCCTGGTTTTTCTCGAGGTAAGGCAGGTAACTCTTGAGTTACGACGGGGACCTCAGGGAACCACTCGCGTGGCCTCAGGAAAGACCAGTCTCCATGAGAGTTGCGAGGGTCCCCTCGGGATTCCTCTCCAGTCAGTGTCGGGTCCTAGTCCTCATCTGGACCTGTGGCCAGAACCTCAGGTTTCCTCTCCAGTGCTGACATGGATCTTGGGGTTCCTCTGGAGTCTCCACAGGAGAGTCAGGACTCTTCTCGNGTGTCGGGTCCTAGTCCTCATCTGGACCTGTGGCCAGAACCTCAGGTTTCCTCTCCAGTGCTGACATGGATCTTGGGGTTCCTCTGGAGTCTCCACAGGAGAGTCAGGACTCTTCTCGAGTGGAGACATACACGTATGTTTTCCTCCCGAGCTGTAGCAGCAGTGTCAGTCTTGTCGACGAGTTGACACAGGGATCTGTGACTTTCCCTCGAGGTGCCACAGGACTGTCGCACGTGCCACCGTGGTGTGATTTGATGCTCGGGGTGACCTTCGAGGCAGGGTAGGGAAATTAGGTTCATCTGGAGTGGACTGAGACATTTGGGGGTCTTTCGGAATTGGGGCATGCCCCTTTGAGTTCCTCTCGACTTTCCTGTTGAGAGTACATCCTATTGCTGTGTGACGGGAACGCCGGAAACATTCCCGATGAAGCAGAGAAAGGAACCCTCATCTGGAGCAGAGGAAGGGGAAAGGTTTTTTGAGTTGTGGTGGGACCCTCAGTGTTCCTCTCGAGTGGAGACGGGTATGTCGGGGAACTTCTTGAGTTGCAGCAAGGGTGTGAAGGANTCATCTGGAGCAGAGGAAGGGGAAAGGTTTTTTGAGTTGTGGTGGGACCCTCAGTGTTCCTCTCGAGTGGAGACGGGTATGTCGGGGAACTTCTTGAGTTGCAGCAAGGGTGTGAAGGATCCTTTGAGTTTCAGGAGGGAAGGCGTGATTTCTCTCGGGATGCCACAGCAGAAAATGCCCTCATCTCGCCTGGAGGGGAGAACCTGCTTGTTTTTCTCGAGTTGTGGTAGGTCCCTCTCGAGTTATGATGGGGACCTCAGGGACCCGCTCGAGTGGCCTCAGGAAAGGCCAGTCTCTGTGTGAGTTGCGAGGGGCCCCTCGAGACTCCTCTCCAGTCGGTGCCGGATCCTAAGTCCCTGTCTGGAGCCGAAGCTGGAACCTGAGGTTTCCTCTCCAGTGCTGGCATGGAGTTTGGGGTTCCTCTAGAGTCTCCGCAGGGCAGTCAGGACTCGTCTCCTGTAATTACGTGCACCTCCGCTTTTCTACCATGCTGTAGCAGCAGTGTCAGGCTTCCCACCTAGTTGACCCAGGGGTCTCTGTCTTTGCCTCGACATGCCAGAGGGCTGTGGCATGAGCCACCATGGAGTGAGGAGATACACGGGTGACCCTCGAGGCAGGGCAGGGAAATCAGGTTCATCTGGAGTGGAATGAGACATCTGGTGGACTTTTAGTATGTTGGCACGACCCCTGGAGATCTCGGCCTTCCTATTGATAGCGCAACTTCTTGAAATGCAATGGGAATGGCGAGAATCCTTTCCCGACGAAGCAGGGAAAGGGACCCTCATCTCGAACTCACGAGGGGAAAACGGTGCTCCTCCTGAGTTGTGCCGGGACCCTCGGTGTTCCTCCCACATGGGGACGGGTATGTCGGGGAACTTCTTGAGTTGCAGAAAGGGTGGGATGGACCCTTGTGAGGTACAAGAGGGAAGGCATGATTTCCCTTGAGACGCCACATCAGAAAATGGACTCATCTCGCCTGCAGGGGATAACTTCTTGGTTTTTCTCGAGTTGCAGCAGGTCCCTCTCGAGTTAAGATGGGGACCTTGTGGATCCGCTGGCGTGGCCTCAGGAAAGACGAGTCTCCATGCGAGTTTCGAGGGGCCCCTCGAGATTCCTCTCCAGTCAGTGTCGGGTCCTAGATCCTCATCTGGAACTGCAGCCAGAACCTGAGGCTTCCTCTCCAGTGATGACATGGATCTTGGGGTTCCTCTGGAGTCTCCACAGGAGAGTCATGACTCTTCTCGAGCGGAGACATACACGTCAGTTTTCCTCCCAAGCTGTAGCAGCAGTGTCAGGCTTCCCGACGGGTTGACACAGGGATCTGTGACTTTCCCTCAAGGTGCCACAGGGTTGTCGCACCCGCCACTGTGGTGTGATTGGATGCTCGGGGTGACCTTCGAAGCAGGGAAGGGAAATCAGGTTGATCTGGAGAGGACTGAGACATTTGGGGGTCTTTTGCAATGGTGGCACGCCCCTTGGAGTTCCTCTCGACTTTCCTGTTGAGAGCACGTCCTCTTGCTGTGAGACAGGAACGCCGGAAACCTTTCCCGACGAAGCAGAGAAAGGAACCCTCATCTGGAGAGGAGGTAGAGGAAAGGGGGCTCCTCTTGAGTTGTGGTGGGACCCTCAGTGTTCCTCTCGAGTGGAGACGGGTATGTCGGGGAACTTCTTGAGTTGCAGCAAGGGTGTGAAGGACCCTTTGAGGTTCAGGAGGGAAGGCGTGATTTCTCTCGGGGTGCCGTAGCAGAAAATGCCCTCATCTCGCCTGGAGGGGAGAACCTGCTGTTTTTTCTCGAGTTGTGGTAGGTCCCTCTCGAGTTATGACGGGGACCTCAGGGACCCACTTGCGTGGTCTCAGGAAAGGCCAGTCCCTGTGTGAGTTGCGATGGGCCCCTCAGGACTCCTCTCCAGTCGGTGCCGGGACCTAAGTCCCCATCTGGAGCCGTAGCTGGAAACTGAGTTTTCCTCTCCAGTGCTGGCATGGATCTTGGGGTTCCTCTGGAGTCTCCACAGGGGAGTCAGGCCTCGTCTCCTGTAATTACATGCACGTCCGTTTTCCTCCCGAGCTGTAGCAGCAGTGTCAGGCTTCCCGTCGAGTTGACCCAGGGATCTCTGTCTTTCCCTCGAGATACCACAGGGCTGAGGCACGATCCACCGTGGTTTGAGGTGATACGCAGGTCAACTTCGAGGCAGGGCAGGGAATTCAGTTTCACCTGGAGTGGACTGAGACATCTTGGGGCTTTTTAATATGTTGGTATGACCCTGGAGATCTCGGCTTTCCTGTTGAGAGCGCCTCCCCTTGAGATGCAACTGGAACGGCGGAAATCCTTTCCTGACGAAGCAGGGAAAGGGGCTTCCATCTCGAGCTCACGAGGGGGAAACGGGTCTCCTCCTGATTTGAGCCGGGATCCTCGGTGTAACTCCCGCGTGGGGATGGCTATGTTGGGGATCTTCTTGAGTTGCAGCAAGTGTGGGAAGGACCCTTGCGAGGTTCAAGAGGGAAGGCGTGATTTCGCTTGAGATGCCATAACAGAAAAAGGCCTCATCTCGCCTGCAGTGGAGCATCTCCTGGATTTCTCGAGTTGTGGCAGGTCCCTCTCGAGTTACAACGGGGACCTCAGGGACCCGCTGGCATGGCCTCAGGAAAGACCAGTCTCCATGCAAGTTGCGAGGGGCCCCTCGGGATTCCTGTCCAGTCAGTGTCGGGTCCTAGGTCCTCGTCTGGAACTGCGGCAAGAACCTCAGGTTTCCTCTCCAGTGCTGACATGGATCTTGGGGATCCTCTGGAGTCTCCACAGGAGAGTCATGACTCTTCTTGAGCGGAGACATACACGTCCGTTTTCCTCCCGAGCTGTAGCAGCAGTGTCAGGCTTCCTGACGGGTTGACACAGGGATCTGTGACTTTCCCTCAAGGTGCCACAGGGCTGTCGCACGTGCCACCATGGTGTGATTCAATGCTCGGGGTGACCATCGAGGCAGGGCAGGGAAATTAGGTTCATCTGGAGTGGACTGAGACATTTGGGGGTCATTTTGGAATGGTGGCACGACCCCTGGAGTTCCTCTCGACTTTCCTGTTGAGAGCACGTCATCTTGCTGTGCGATGGAACGCCAGAATCCTTTCCTGATGAAGCAGGGAAAGGAACCTCATCTCGAGCGGAGGAGGGGGAAAGGGGGCTCATCTTGAGTTGTGCGTTGACCCTCAGTGTTCCTCTCTAGTAGAGACGGGTATGTCGTGGAACTTCTTGATATGCAACAACAATGGGAAGAACCCTTGCGAGGTTCAAGAGAGAAGTCGTGATTTCCCTCCAGACGCCACAGCAGAAAAGGGCCTCATCTCACCTGCAGGGGAGAAGCTCCTGGTTATTTTCGATTTGCGGCAGGTCCCTCTCATGTTACGATGGGGACCTCAGGGACCCGCTCGCGTGGCCTCAGGAAAGGCCAGTCTCCGTGCGAGTTGAAATGGGCCCCTCGGGATTCCTCTCCAGTAGGTGCCGGGTCCTAAGTCCCCATCTGGAGCTGAAGCTGGAACCTGAGGTTTCCTCTCCAGTGCTGGCATGGTTCTTGGGGTTCCTCTGGAGTCACCCCAGGGGAGTCAGGCTTTGTGTCCTGTGTTTACATGCACGTCTGCTTTCTCCACGAGCTGTAGCAGCAGTATCAGGCTTACCGTCGAGCTGACCCACTAATCTCTGTCTTTCCCTCCAGATGCCACTGGGCTGTGGCACGAGCCACCATGGTGTGAGGTGATACGTGGGTGACCTTCGAGGCAGGGCAGGGAAATCAGGGTCATCTGGATTGGACTGAGACATCTGGGGGACTTTTAGTATGTTGGCACGACCCCTGGAGATCTCGGCTATCCTGTTGAGAGCGCCACCTCTTGAGATGTGACAGGAGTAGCAGTAATCCTTTCCCGACGAAGCAGGGAAAGGGACCCTCATCTCGAACTCACGAGGGGGAATCGGAGCTCCTCCTGAGTTGTGCCGGGACCCTCGGTGCTCCTCCCGCGTGGGGTCAGGTATGTCGGGGAACTTCTTGAGTTGCAGCAAGTGTGGGATGGACCCTTGTGAGGTACAAGAGGGAAAGCGTGATTTCCCTTGAGACGCCACAGCAGAAAAAGGCCTCATCTCGCCTGCAGGGGAGAACCTCCTGGTTTTTCTCGAGTTGTGGCAGGTCTCTCTCGAATTAAGACGGGGACCTCAGGGACCCACTGGCATGGCCTCAGGAAAGACCAGTCTCCATGCGAGTTGCAAGGGGCCCCTCGGGATTCCTCTCCAGTCAGTGTTGGGTCCTAGGCCCTTGTCTGGAACTGCAGCCAAAACCTGAGGTTTCCTCTCCAGTGCTGACATGGATCTCGGGGTTCCTCTGGAGTCTCCACAGGAGAGTCAGGACTCTTCTCGAGTGGAGACATACACGTCCGTTTTCCTGCCAAGCTGTAGCAGCAGTGTAGGCTTACCGATATGTTGACACAGGGATCTGTGGCTTTCCTGCAAGGTGCCACAGGGCTGTCGCACGTGCCACCGTGGTGTGATTCGATTCTCGGGGTGATCTTCAAGGCAGAGCAAGGAAATCCGGTTCTACTGGAGTGGACTGACACATTTGGGGGTCTTTTGGAATGGTGACACCACCCCTGGAATTTCTCTCGACTTTCCTGTGAGAGCACATCCTCTAGCTGTGCGACGGGAACGCCGGAATCCATTCCAGATGAAGCAGGGAAAGAAACTTTCATCTGGAGCGGAGGTGGGGGATAGGGGGCACCTCTTCAGTTGTGGTGGAACCATCAGTGTTCCTCTTGAATGGAGACGGGTACGTCGGGGAACTTCTTGAGTTGCAGCAAGGGTGTGAAAGACCCTTTGTGGTTCAGGAGGGAAGGCATGATATGTCTTGGGATGCCGCAGCAGAAAACGGCCTCATCTTGCCTGGAGGGTAGAACCTCCTGTTTTTTCTCAAGTTTTGGTGGGTCCCTCTGGAGTTACAATGGGGACCTCAGGGACCCACTCACGTAGCCTCAGGAAAGGCCAGTCTCCGTGCGAGTTGAGAAGGGCACCTCGGGATTCCTCTCCAGACCATGCCGCATCCTAAGTCCCCGTCTGAAACTGAAGCTGGAACCTGAGGTTTCCTTTCCCATGCTGGCATGAATCTTGGGGTTCCTCTGGAGTCTCCACAGGATAGTCAGTACTCTTCTCGATTGGAGACATACACGTTCGTTTTCCTCCCCAGCTGTAGCAGCAGTGTCAGGCTTCCGACGAGTTGACATAGGAATCTGTGGCTTTCCATCGAGGTGCCACAGGGTTGTTGCAAGTGCCACCATGGTGTGATTGGATGCTTGGGGTGACCTTCGAGGCAGGGCAGGGAAACCAGGTTCATCTGGAGTGGACTGAGACATTTGGGGGTCTTTTGGAATGGTGGCACAACCCCTAGAGTTCCTTTCGACATTCCAGTTGAGAGCACGTCCTCTTACTGTGTGACGGGATCACCGGAACCTCTTCCCGATGAAGCAGGGAAAGGAACCCTCATCTCGAGCGGAGGAGGGGGAAAGGGGGCTCCTCTTGAGTTGTGGTGGGGCACTCATTATTCCTCTCGAGTGGAGATGGGTATGATGGGGAACTTCTTGAGTTGCAGCAAGGGTGTGAAGGACCCTTTGAGGTTCAGGAGGGAAGGCGTAATATCTCTCGGGATGCCTCAGCAGAAAACGGCCTCATCTCAACTGGAGGGGAGAACCTCCTGGTTTTTCTCGAGTTGCGGCAGGTCCCTCCCAAGTTCCGATGGGGTCCTCAGGGACCCGCTCGCGTGGCCTCAGGAAAGGTCAGTCTCCGTGCGAGTTGAGAGGAGCCCCTCTGGATTCCTCTCCAGTAGATGCCGGGTTCTACGTCCCCATCTGAAGCCGAAGCTGGAACCTGAGATTTCCTCTCCAGTGTTGGCATGGATCTTGGGGTTCCGCTGGAGTCTCCCCAGTGGAGTCAGGCCTCGTCTCTTGTGGTTACATGAACGTCCGCTTTCCTCCCGAGCTGTAGCAGCAGTGTCAGGCTTCCCGTCTTGCTGACCCAGGGATCTCTTTTTCCCTCAAGATGCCACAGGACTGTGGCATGAGCCACCGTGGTATGAGGCGATACATGGGTGACACTCGATGTAGAGCAGGGAAATCAGGTTCATCTGATTGGACTGAGACATCTGGGGGACTTTTACTATGTTGGCACGACCCCTGGACATCTCAGCTTTCCTGTTGAGAGCGTCACCTCTTGAGGTGCGACTGGAATGGTGGGAATCCTTTCCCGAGGAAACAGGGAAAGGAACCCACATCTTGAGTTCAAGAGGTGGACACGGGGATCCTCTTGAGTTGTGCTGGGACCCTCGGTGTTCCTCTCAAGTGGAGAAGGGTTTTTTGGGGGAATTTCTTGAGTTGCAGGAAGGGTGGGAAGGACCCTTGCAAGTTTCAAGAGGGAATGCCTGATTTCCCTCGAGATGCTACAGCAGAAAAGGGTCTCCTCTCGCTTGCAGGGGAGAACCTCCTGGTTTTTCTCGAGTTGTGGCAGGTCCCTCTTGAGTTACAACGGGGACCTCATGGACCCGCTTGTGTGGCCTCAGGCAAGACCAGGCTCCATGCAAGTTGCGAGGGGCCCTTCGGGATTCCTCTCCAGTCAGTGTGGGGTCCTATGTCCTCGTCTGGAACTTTGGCAAGAAACTGAGGTTTCCTCTCCAGTGCTGACATGGATCTTGGGGTTCCTGTGGAGTATCCAAAGGATAGTCAGGACTCTTCTCGAGTGGAGAAGTACCCATCTGTTTTCCTGCCGATTTGTAGCAGCAGTGTCAGTCTTCCTGACGAGTTGACAAAGGAATCTGTGGCTTTCCCTCGAGGTGCCACAGGGCTGTCGCACGTGCCACCGTGGTGTGATTCGATCCTCAGAGTGACCTTCGAGGAAGTGCAGGGAAATCAGGTTCCTCTGGAGTGGACTGAGTCATTTGGGGATCTTTTGGAATGGTGGCACGACCCGTGGAGTTCCTCCCTGCTTTCCTGTTGAGAGCACGTCCTGTTGCTATGCAAAAGGAATGCCAGAATCCTTTCCCGACAAAGCAGGGAAAGGAATCCTCATCTGGAGTGGAGGATGGGGAATGGGGGCTCCTCTTGAGTTGTGGTGAGACCCTTAGTGTTCCTCTCGAGTGGAAACAGGTATGTCGGGACACTTCTTGAGTTGCACCAAGGGTGTGAAGTACACTGAGGTTCAGGAGGGAAGGCGTGATTTCTCTCGGGATGCTGCAGCAGAAAACTGCCTCATTTCACCTGGAGGGGAGAACCTCCTGGTTTTTCTCGAGTTGTGGCAGGTCCCTCTCAAGTTACGATGGGTACTTCAAGGACCCGTTTGTGTGGCTTCAGGAAATGCCAGTCTCCATGCAACTTGAGAGGCGCCCCTCGGGATTCCTCTCCAGTCGGTGCAGGGTCCTAAGTCCGCGTCTGGAGCCGAAGCTGGAACTTGAGGTTTGCTCTCCAGTGCTGGCATGGATCTTGGGGTTCCTCTTGTTTTTCTCCTTGAGTTGAGAAAACCTCCTTGTTTTTCTTGAGTTGCGGCAGGTCCCTCTTCCCAGGGGAGTCAAGCCTCGTCTCCTGTGGTTACATGCACGTTCACTTTCCTCCCGAACTGTAGGAGCAGTGTCAGTTTTCCCGTCGAGTTGACCCAGGGATCTCTGTCTTTCCCTGGAGATGCCACAGGGATGTGGCACATGCCACTGTGGTGTGAGGCGATATGCGGGTGACACTCGAGGCAGTGCAGGGAAATCAGGTACATCTGGAGTGGACTGAGACATCTGGGCGACTTTTAGTATCTTGGCAGGACCCCCAGCGATCTTGGCTTTCCTGTTGAGAGCACCACCTCTTGAGATGCGATGTGAATGGCGGGAATCCTTTCCCGACATAGCAGGGAAAGGAACCCTCACCTCGTGCTCACGAGGGGGACACAGGGCTCATCTTGAGTGGTGCCGGGACCCTTGGTGTTCCTCCCACGTGGAGACGGGTATGTTGGGGAACTTCTTGAGTTGCAGCAAGGGTAGGAAGGACCCTTGCAAGGTTAAAGAAGGAAGGCGTGATTTCCCTCGAGACGCCGCAGCAGAAAAGGGCCTCATCTTGTCTGCAGGGGAGAACCTCCTTGTTTTTCTTGAGTTGCGGCAGGTCCCTCTCAAGTTATGATGTGAACCTCAGGGACCCGCTCGTGTGGCCTCAGGAAAGACCATTCTCCATGCGAATTGAGAGGGGCCCCTCGTGATTCCTCTCCAGTCAGTGTCGAGTCCTAGGCCCTTGTCGGGAAATGCGTACAGAACCTGGGTTTCTTCTCCAGTGCTGACATGGATCTTGGGTTTCTTCTGGAGTCTCCACAGAAGAGTCAGAACTCTTCTCGAGTGGAGACATACATGTCCGTTTTCCTCTCGAACTGTAGCAGCAGTGTCAGGCTTCCCACCGAACTGAAACAGGGATCTGTGGCTTTCCCTCGAGGTGCCACAGGGCTGTCGCAAGTGCAACCATGGAATGATTCGATGCTAGGCGTGACCTTTGGGCAGGACAGGGAAATCAGGTTCATCTGGAGCAGACGGAGACATTTGGGGGTCTTTTGGAATGGTGGCACGACCCTTGGAGTTCCTCTTGAATTTCCTGTTGAGAGCACATCCTCTTGTTGTGCGACGGGAATGTCAGAATCCTTACCCGACAAATCAGGGAAAGGAACCCTCATTTCAAGCTCAGGAGGGGGAAACGGGGCTCCTCTTGAGTTGTGCCAGGACCCTTGGTGTTCCTCTCGTGTGGTGACGGGTATGCCAGGTAACTTCTTGATTTGCAGCAAGTGTGGGTGGGACCCTTTGAGGTTCAGGAGGGAAGGAGTGATTTCTCTCAGGATGTCACAGCAGAAAATGGCCTCATCTCGCCTGGAGGGGAGAACCTCCAGGTTATTCTCGAGTTGTGGCAGGTCCCTCTCGATGTAAGATGGGGACCTCAGGGACCTGCTCTCATGGCCTCAGGAAAGGCCAGTCTCCATGTGAGTTGAGAGGGGCCCTTCGGGATTTCTCTCCAGTCGGTGCCGGGTCCTACGTCCCGGCCTGGAGCCTAAGCTGCAACCTGAGGTTTCCTCTCCAGTGACAGCATGGATCTTGGGGTTCCTCTGATGTCTCCACAGGAGAGTCATGACTCTTTTCGAGTGGAGACATACACGTCCGTTTTCCTCCCGAGCTGTAGCAGCAGTGTCAGTCTTCCAGACAGGTTGACAAAGGGAACTGTGGCTTTCCCTAGAGGAGCCACAGGGCTGTTGCATGTGCCACCATGGTGTGATTGGATGCTCGGGGTGACCTTCGAGGCAGGGCAGGGAAATCAGTGTCATCTGGAGTGGACTGAGACATTTGGGTGTCTTTTGGAATGGTGTCACGACCCCTGGAGTTCCTCTTGACTTTCCTATTGAGAGCACGTCCTCTTGTTGTGCGATAGGAACGCCAGAATCCTTACCCGACGAATCAGGGAAAGGAACCCTCATCTGGAGCAGATGAGGTGGAAAGGGGGCTCCTCTTGAGTTGTGGTGGGACTCTCAGTGAACCTCTCAAGTGCAGACGGGTATGTCAGGAAACTTCTTGAGTTGGAGCAAGGGTGTGAAGGACCCTTTGAGGTTCAGGAGGGAAGGTGTGATTTCTCTCGGTATGTCGCAGCAGAAAACGGCCTCATCTCGCCTGGAGGGGAGAACCTCCTGGTTTTTCTCGAGTTGCGGCAGGTCCCTTTTGAGGTAACANGGGAAGGTGTGATTTCTCTCGGTATGTCGCAGCAGAAAACGGCCTCATCTCGCCTGGAGGGGAGAACCTCCTGGTTTTTCTCGAGTTGCGGCAGGTCCCTTTTGAGGTAACATGGGAATCTCAGGAACCCGCTTGCATGGCCTCAGGAAAGGCCAGTCTCCATGTGAGTTGAGACGAGCCCCTCGAGATTTCTCTCCAGTTGGTGCCGGGTCCTAAGTCCCCACCTGGAGCTGAAGCTGGAACCTGATATTTCCTCTCCAGTGTTGGCATGGATCTTGGGGTTCTTCTGAAGGCTCCCAAGGGGAGTCAGGCATCGTCTCTTGTGGTTACACACACGATCGCTTTCCTCCCGAGCTGTAGCAGCAGTGTCAGGCTTCCCGTTGAGTTGACCCAGGGATCTCTGTCTTCCCTCGAGATTCCACAGGGCTGTTGCACGAGACACCATGGTGTGAGACGATATGCGGTTGACACTCAAGGTAGTGCAGGGAAATCAGGTTCATCTGGAGTGGAATGAGGCATCTGGGGGACGTTTAATATGTTGGCACGACCCCTGGAGATCTCAGCTTTCCTGTTGAGAGAGCCACCTCTTGAGATGAGACATGAAAGGCGGGAATCCTTTCCCGATGAAGCATGGAAAGAAACCCTTATCTCCAACTCACGAGGGGGAAACGGGGCTCCTCTTGGTTGTGCCGGGACTCTTGGTGATCCCCCCGCATGAAGACGGGTATGTCGGGGAACTTCTTGAGTTGTAGCAAGGGTGGGAATGACCCTTTGAGGTTCAGGAGGGAAGGCGTGATTTCTCTCGGGATGCCGCAGCAGAAAACGGCCTCATCTCTCCTGAAGGGGAGAACCTCCTGGCTTTTCTCGAGTTGCAGCA
>SJYH01007363.1:2277-42424 GCA_006408735.1 Sylvicapra grimmia | reverse complement strand
GACGAGTGGACACAGGGATCTGTGGCTTTCCCTTGAGGTGCCACAGGGGTTTCGCACATGCCACTGTGGTGTGATTCGATGCTCAGGGTGACCTTCGAAGTAGGGCAGTGAAATCAGTTTCATCTGGAGTGGACTGAGACATTTGGGGGTGTTTTGGAATGGTGGCATGACCCCTGCAGTTCCTCTCCACTTTCCTTTTGAGAGCACGTCCTCTAGCTGTGCGACAGGAACGCCAGAATCCTTTCCCGACGAAGCAGGGAAAGGAACCCTCATCTGGAGCAGAGGAGGGGGAAAGGGGGCTCCTCTTGAGTTGTGGTGGGACCCTCAGTGTTCCTCTCGAGTGGAGACGAGTATGTCGGGGAACTTCTTGAGTTGCAGCAAGAGTGTGAAGGATGCTTTGAGGTTCAGGAGGGAAGGCGTGATTTCTCTCAGGATGCCGCAGGAGAAAACGGCCTCATCTCGCCTGGAGCGGAGAACTTCCTGCTGTTTCTTGAGTTGTGGCAGGTCCTCTTGAGTAACGACAGGGAACTTAGGGACCCGCTCGCGTGGCCTCAGGAAAGGCCAGTCTCCGTTCGAGTTGCAAGGGGCCCCTCGGGATTCCTCTCCAGTCGGTGCCGGGTCCTAATTCCCCATCTGGAACCATAGCTGGAACCTGAGTTTTCCTTTCCAGTGCTGGCATGGATCTTGGGGTTCCTCTGGAATCTCTGCAAGGGAGTCAGGCCGCGTCTCCTGTAATTACATGCATGTCTGCTTTTCTACCAAGCTGTAGCAGCAGTATCAGGTTTCCCGTCTAGTTGACCCAGGGGTCTCCGTCTTTCCCTTGACATTCCACAGGTCTGTGGCACGAACCACCGTGGTGTGAGCAGATACGCAGGTGACCCTCAAGGCAGGGCAGGGAAATCATGTTCATCTGGAGTGTTCTGAGATATCTGGGGGACTTTTAGTATGTTGGCACGACCCCTGGATATCTCGGTTTTCCTTTTGATTGCGCCACCTCTTGAGATGCGATGGGAATGGCAGGAATCCTTTCCCGATGAAGCAGGGAAAGGGACCCTCATCTCGAGCTCACCAGGGGGAAACGGGTCTCCTCCTGAGTTGTGCCAGGACCCTCGGTGTTCCTCCCGTGTGGGGACGGGTATATCGGGGAACTTCGTGCTTTGCAACAAAGGTGTGAAGGACCCTTTGTTGTTCAGGAGGGAAGGTATGATATCTTTTGGGATGCTGCAGCAGAAAATGGCCTCATCTCACCTGGAGGGGAGAACCTCCTGGTTTTTCTCGAGTTGTGGCGGGTCCCTCTGGAGTTACGACGGGGACCTCAGGGACCCACTCATGTAGCCTCAGGAAATGCCAGTCTCTTTGAGAGTTGAGAGGGGCACCTCGGGATTCCTCTCCAGTCGGAGCCGCATCCTAAGTCCCCATCTGGAGCTGAAGTTGGAACCTGAGGTTTCCTCTCCAGTGCTGTCATGGATCTTGGGGTTCCTCTGGAGTCTCCCCAGGGGAGTCAGTCCTCGTCTCCTGTGGTTTCATGCACGTCTGCTTTCCTCCCAAACTGCAACAACAGTGTCAGGCTTCCTGTCAAATTTACCTAGGGATCTCTGTCTTTCCCTCGAGATACCACAGGGCTGTGGCACAAGCCACCGTTGTATGAGTCGATTCACGGGTGACCTTCGAGGCAGGGCACAGTAATCGGGTTCATCTGTAGTGGAATAAGACATCTGGGGGACTTTAACTATGTTGGAATGACCCCTGGAGATCTCGGCTTTCCTGTTGAGAGTGCCACTTCTTGAGATGCGACGGGAATGGCGGGAATTCTTTCCTGACGAAGCAGGGAAAGGGACCCTCATCTCGAGCTCACCAGGGGGAAATGGGGCTCCTCCTGAGTTGTGCCGGAATCCCCGGTGTTCCTCCCGTGTGGGGATGGGTATGTCGGGGAACTTCTTCAGTTGCAGCAAGGGTGGGAAGGACACTTGCGAGGTTCAAAAGGGAATACTTTATTTCCCTCGAGATGCTGCAGCAGAAAAGGGCCTCATCCTGCCTTCAGGGGAGAACCTCCTGGTTTTTCTCGAGTTACGGCAGGTCCCTCTCGAGTTATGACGGGGACCTTAGGGACCCGGTGGCGTGGCCTCAGGATAGACCATACTCAATGCAAGTTGCGAGGGGCCACTTGGGATTCCTTTCCAGTCAGTGTCGGGTCCTAAGTCCTCATCTGGAAGTGTGACCAGAAACTGAGGTTTCCTCTACATTGCTGACATGGATCTTGGGGTTCTTCTGGAGTCTCCACTGGTGAGTCAGAACTCTTCTCGAGTGGAGACATACACGTCCGTTTTCCTCCCGTGCTGTAGTAGCAGTGTCAGGCGTCCCGACGGGTTGACACAGGGATCTGTAGCTTTCCCTTGAGGTGCCACAGGGCTGTCGCATGTGCCACGGTGGTGTGATTCAATGCCCGGGGTGACCTTCGAGGCAGGGCAGGGAAATCAGGTTCATCTGGAGTGGAGTGAGACATCTGGAGTGTTTTTGGAATGGTGGCACGACCCCTGGTTTCCTCTCGACTTTCCTGTTAAGAGCACATCCTCTAGCTTTGCGAAGGGAATGCCAGAATCCTTTCCTGACGAAGCAGGGAAAGGAACCCTCATCTTGAGCAGAGGAGGGGGAAAGGGGCCTCCTCTTGAGTTGTGCTGGGACCCTCAGTGTTCTTCTCGAGTGGAGATGGGTATGTCGGGGAACTTCTTGAGTTGCAACAAGGGTGAGAAGGACCCTTTGAGGTTCAGGAAGGAAGGCATGATTTCTGTCAGGATGCCGCAGCAGAAAACGGTCTCATCTCGCCTGGAGGGGAGAACCTCCTGGTTTTTCTCGACTTGCGGCAGGTCCCTCTCGAGTAACGACGAGGAACTCAGGAAACCACTCGTGTGGCCTCAGGAAAGGCCAGTCTCCATGCGAGTTGAGAGGGGCCCCTCGGGATTCCTCTCCTGTTGGTGCAGGATCCTAAGACTCCGCCTGGAGCTGAAACTGGAACCTGAGGTTCCTCTCCAGTCCTGGCATGGATCTTGGGGTTCCTCTAGAGTCTCCACAGGGGAGTCAGGCCTCATCTCCTGTAGTTGCATGCATGTCCGATTTCCTCCTGAGCTGTAGCAGCAGTGTCAGGCTTCCCGTCGAGTTGACCCAGGGATCTCTGTCTTTCCCTCGAGATGCCACAGGGCTGTTGCAAAAGCCACCGTGGTGTCAAGCGATATGCGGTGACACCCGAGGTAGTGCAGGGAAATCAGGTTCATCTGGAGTGGACTAGAGACATCTGGGGGACTTTTAGTATGTTGCCATGACCTCTGGAGATCTCGGCTTTCCTGTTTAGAATGCCACCTCTTGAGTTGCGATGGGAATGGCGGGAATCCTTTCCCAATGAAGCAGGGAAAGGGAACCTCATCTCGAGCTCACGAGGGGGAAACGGGACACCTCCTGAGTTGTGCTGGGACCGTCGGTGTTCCTCCCGCGTGGGGACTGGTATGTCGGGGAACTTCTTGAGTTGCAGCAAGGGTGGGAAGGACCCTTGCGAGGTTCAAGAGGGAAGGCATGATTTCCCTGGAGACACCACAGCAAAAAAGGGCCTCATCTCACCAGCAGGGGAGAACCTCCTCGTTTTTCTCGAGTTTCGGCAGGTCCCTCTAAAGTTAAGATGGGGACCTCAGGAACCCACTGGAGAGGCCTCAGGAAAAACCAGTCTCCGTGCGAGTTGCGAGGGGCCCTTCAGGATACCTCTCCAGTCAGTGTCGGGTCCTAGGTCCTCATCTGGAACTGCAGCCAGAACCAGAGGTTTCCTCTCCAGTGCTGACATGGATCTTGGGGTTCCTCTGGAGTCTCCATGGGAGAGTCAGGACTCTTCTCGAGTGGAGACGTACACGTCCGTTTTCCTCCCGAGCTGTAGCAGCAGTGTCAGGCTTCCCGAATGTTTGACACAGGGATCTGTGACTTTCCCTCTATGTGCCACAGGGTTTTCGCATGACCAATGTGGTGTGATTCGATGCTCTGGGTGACATTTGAGGCAGGTCAGGGAAATCAGTTTCATCTGGAGTGGACTGAGACATTTTGGGGTGTTTTGGAATGGTGGCACAACCCCTGGAGTTCCTCTCGACTTTCCTGTTGAGAGCACGTTCTCTTGCTGTGCGACGGGAACACCAGAATGCTTTCCCGACGAAGCAGGGAAAGGAACCCTCATCTGGAGTGGAGGAGGTGGAAAGGGGGCCCCTCTTGAGTTGTGGTGGGACCCTCATGGTTCCTGTCGAGTGGAGACGTGTATGTTGGAGAACTTATTGAGTTGAAGCAATGGGGTGAAGGACCCTTTGAGGTTCAGGAGTGAAGGCGTGATTTCTCTCGGGATGCCGCAGCAGAAAACGGCCTCATCTCGCCTGGAGGGGGGAACCTCCTCGTTTTTCTTGAGTTTCGGCAGGTCCCTCTAAAGTTAAGATGGGGACCTCAGGGACCCGCTGGAAAGGCCTCAGGAAAAACCAGTCTCCATGTGAGTTGCGAGGGGCCCCTCGGGATACCTCTTCAGTCAGTGTCGGGTCCTAGGTCCTCGTCTGGAACTGCAGCCAGAACCAGAGGTTTCCTCTCCAGTGCTGACATGGATCTTGGGGTTCCTCTGGAGTCTCCACAGGAGAGTCAGGACTCTTCTCGAGTGGAGACATACACATCCATTTTCCTCCTGAACTGTAGCAGCAGTGTCAGGCTTCCCAACTGGTTGACACAGGGATCTGTGGCTTTCCCTCGATGTGCCACAGGGTTTTCGAACGACCAATGTTGTGTGATTCGATGCTCGGGGTGACATTCGAGGCAGGTCAGGGAAATCAGTTTCATCTGGAGTGGACTGAGACATTTTGGGTGTTTTGGAATGGTGGCACGACCCCTGGAGTTCCTCTCGACATTCCTGTTGAGAGCACGTTCTCTTGCTGTGCGACAGGATGCCAGAATCCTTTCCCAACGAAGCAGGGAAAGGAACCCTCATTTGGAGCGGAGGAGGTGGAAAGGGGGCCACTCTTGAGTTGTGGTGGGACCCTCATGGTTCCTGTCGAGTGGAGACATGTATGTTGGAGAACTTATTGAGTTGAAGCAATGGGGTGAAGGACCCTTTGAGGTTCAGGAGTGAAGGCGTGATTTCTCTTGGGATGCCGCAGCAGAAAACGGTCTCATCTCGCCTGGAGGGGGCAACCTCCTGGTTTTTCTCAAGTTGTGGCAGGTCCCTCTCGAGTTATGACCGGGACTTCAGGTGCCCGCTCACATGCCCTCAGGAAAGGCCAATCTCTGGGCGAGTTGAGAGGGCCCCTTGGCATTCCTCTCCAGTTGGTACTGGATCCTACATCCCCATCTGGAGCCGAAGCTCGAGGCTGAGGTTTCCTCTCCAGTGCTGGCATGGATATTGGGGTTCCTCTGGAGTCTCCCCAGGGGAGTCAGGCCTCATCTCCTGTGGTTACATGCACGTCCACTTTCCTCCCGAGCTGTAGCAGCAGTGTCAGGCTTCCCGTCGAGTTGACCCAGGGATCTCTGTCTTTCCCTCGAGATGCCAGAGGGCTGTGGTACAAGCCACCGTGGTGTGAGGCGATACACGGGTGACTCTCGAGGTAGTGCAGGGAAATCAGGTTCATCTGGAGTGGACTGAGACATCTGGGGGACTTTTAGTATATTGACACGACCCCTGGAGATCTCCGCTTTCTTGTTGAGAGTGCCACCACTTGAGATGCGACGGGAATGGCGGGAATCCTTTCCCAACTAAACAGGGAAAGGGATCCCCATCTCGAGTTCACGAGGGGGAAACAAGGCTCCTCCTGAGTTTTGCCAGGACCCTCGGTGTTCCTCCCGCATGGGGACGCGTATGTCGGGGAACTTCTTGAGTTGCAGCAAGGTTGGGAAGGACCATTGCGAGGATCAAGAGGGAAGGCGTGATATCACTAGAGACACTGCAGCAGAAAAGGGCCTCATCTCACATGCAGGGGAGAACCTCCTGGTTTTTCTCGAGTTGTGGCAGGTCCCTCTCGAGTTACGATGGTGACCTCAGGGACTCACTGGTGTGGCCTCAGGAAAGACCAGTCTCCCTGCGAGTTGTGAGGGGCCCCTCGGGATTCCTCTCCAGTCAGCGTTGGGTCCTAGGTCTTCATCTGGAACTGTGGCCAGAACCTTAGGTTTCCTCTCCAGTGCTGACATGGATCTTGGGGTTCCTCTGGAGTCTACACAGGAGAGTCAGGACTCTTCTCGAGTGGAGACATACATGTCCGTTTTCCTCCCGAGCTGTAGCAGCAGTGTCAGGCTTCCCAACGAGTTTACACAGGGATCTGTGTCTTTCCCTCGAGGTTTCACAGGGCTGTCGCATTTGCCACGTTTTATGATTCGATGCTCAGAGTGCCCTTCGAGGCAGTGCAGGGAAATCAGCCAGAGACATTTGTGGATCTTTTGGAATGGTGGCACGACCACTGGAGTTCCTCTCGACTTTCTTGTTGAGAGCAAGTCCTCTTGTTCTGCAACAGGAACGCCAGAATCCTTTCCCGAAGAAGCAGGGAAAGGACCCTCATCTCGAGCGGAGGAGGGCGAAAGGGGTTCCTCTTGAGTTCTGGTGGGAACCTCAGTGTTCCTCTCAAGTGGAGACGGGTATGTCGGGGAACTTCCTGAGTTGCAACAAGGGTGTGAAGGACCCTTTGAGGTATAGGAGGTAAGGCCTGATTTCTCTCAGGATGCCGCAGCAGAAAACGGCCTCATCTTGCCCGGAGGGGAGAACCTCCTGGTTTTTCTCGAGTTGTGGCAGGTCCCTCTCGAGTTACCATGGGGACCTCATGGACCCGCTCACGTGGTTTCAGGGAAGGCCAGTCTCCTTGCGAGTTGAAAGGGGCCCCTCAGGATTCCTCTCCAGTCGGTGCCGCGTCCTAAGTCCCTGTCTGGAGCCGAAGCTGGAACGTGAGATTTCCTCTCCAGTGCTGGCCTGGATCTTGCGGTTCCTCTGGAGTCTCCCCGGGGTAGTCAGGCCTCATCTCCTGTGGTTACATGTACGTCCTTTTTCCTCCAAAGCTGGAGCAGCAGTGTCAGGCTTCCCGGCAAGTTGACCCAGGGATCTCTGTCTTTCCCTTGAGACACCACAGGGCTGTGGCATGAGCCACCGTGGTGTGAGGCAATACTCGGGTGACACTCGAGGTATTGCTGGGAAATCAGGTTCCTCTGGAATGGACTGAGACATCTGGGGGACTTTTAGTATGTTGGCCCAACCCCTGGAGATCTTGGCTTTCCTTTTTAGAGCGCCACCTCTTGAGATGCAATGGGAACGGCGGGAATCCTTTCTCGACGAAGCAGGGAAAGGATCCTTCATCTCGAGTGGAAGAGGGGGAAAGGGG
The DNA here is from genome assembly GCA_006408735.1 of Sylvicapra grimmia. Taxonomy (NCBI): domain Eukaryota; kingdom Metazoa; phylum Chordata; class Mammalia; order Artiodactyla; family Bovidae; genus Sylvicapra; species Sylvicapra grimmia. Next base: position 35,063 of record SJYH01007363.1, on the reverse strand, counting down.
GCTCCTCTTGAGTAGTGGTGGGACCCTCAGTGATCCCCTCTAGTGGAAACGGGTGTGTCCGGGAACTTCTGGAGTTGCAGCAAGGGTTGGAAGGACCCTTTGAGGTTCAGGAGGGAAGGCATGTTTTCTCTCGGGATGCTGCAGTAGAAAAAGACCTCATCTCGGCTGGAGGGGAGAANGGGAACTTCTGGAGTTGCAGCAAGGGTTGGAAGGACCCTTTGAGGTTCAGGAGGGAAGGCATGTTTTCTCTCGGGATGCTGCAGTAGAAAAAGACCTCATCTCGGCTGGAGGGGAGAACCTGTTGGTTTTTCTCGAGTTGTGGCAGGTCCCTCTCGAGTTACGACAGGGATCTCAGGGACCACTCATGTGGCTTCAGGAAAGGCCATTCTCCATGCGAGTTGCGTGGGGATTTCTCTCCAATCAGTGTCAGCTCCTAAGTCCTTGTCTGGAACTGTGGCCAGAACCTGAGTTTTCCACTCCAGTGTGACATGAATCTTGGGGTTCCTCTGGAGTGTCCAGAGGACAGTCAGGACTCTTCTTGAGTGGAGACATACACATCTGTTTTCCTCCCGAGCTGTAGCAGCAGTGTCAGGCTTCCCGACGTGTTGACACAGGGATCTGTGGCTTTCCCTTGAGGTGTTATAGGGCTGTCACACATGCCACCGTGGTGTGATTTGATGCTAGTGGTGACCTTCGAGGCAGTGCAGGGAATTCAGGTTCATCTGGATTGGACTGAGACTTTTGGGGGTCTTTTGGAATGGTGGCACGACCCCTGGACTTCCTCTCGACTTTCCTGTTGAGAGCATGTCCTCTTGCTGTGCGATGGGAAGTCCAGAATCCTTTCCCCACGAAGCAGGGAAAGGATCCATCATCTGAGCAGAGGAGGGGGAAAGAGGGCTCCTCTTGAGTTGTGGTGGGACCCTCAGTGGGGTGATTTCACCCTGGAGGGGAGAACCTGTTGGTTTTTCATGAGGTGAGGCAGGTCCCTCTCGAGTTACGACGGGGATCTCAGACACCCGCTCGTGTGGCCTCAGGAAAGGCCAGTCTCCATGCGAGTTGCGGTGGGCCCCTCCGGATTCCTCTCCAGTCAGTGTCGGGTCCTAAGTCCTTGTCTGGAATTGCTGCCAGAACCTGAGTTTCCTCTGCAGTGCTGACATGGATCTTGGGGTTCCTCTGGAGTCTCCCCAGGGGAGTCAGGCCTCGTCTCCTGTGGTTACATGCACGTCTGCTTTCCNTCTGGAATTGCTGCCAGAACCTGAGTTTCCTCTGCAGTGCTGACATGGATCTTGGGGTTCCTCTGGAGTCTCCCCAGGGGAGTCAGGCCTCGTCTCCTGTGGTTACATGCACGTCTGCTTTCCTCCAAAGCTGTAGCAGCAGTGTCAGGCTTCCTGGCGAGTTGACTCAGGGATCTCTGTCTTTCCCTCGACGCGACAGGGCTGTGGCATGAGCCACCGTGGTGTGAGGCAATACGCGGATGACACTCGAGGTATTGCTGGGAAATCAGGTTCATTTGGAGTGGACTGAGACATCTTGGGTCCTTTAAGTATGTTGGCACGACCCCTGGAGATCTTGACTTTCCTGAGGCGAGCACCACCACTTGAGATGCGACGGGATCAGCGGGAATCCTTTTCCGAAGAAGCAGGGACAGGAATCCTCATGTCAAGCTCACTAGGGGCAAACGGGCTTCCTCTTGTGTTGTGCAAGGAACCTCGGTATTCCTCCCACTTGGAGACGGGTATGTCGGGGAACTTCTTGAGTTTCAGGAAGGGTTGGAAGAACCCTTGTGAGGTTCAAGAGTGAAGGCGTGATATCCTTGAGACTTCGCAGCAGAAAAGGGCCTCATCTCGCCTGCAAGGGAGAACTTCTAGGTCTTTCTCGAGTTGCAGAAGGTCCCTCTGGAGTTAAGACAGGGACCTCAGGGAACCGCTCGTGTGGCCTCAGGAAAGACCAGCCTCCTTGTGAGTTGCAAGGGGCCCCTCGGGATTCCTCTCCAGTCAGTGTCAGGTCCTAAATCCTCATCTGGAACTGCGGCCTGAACCTGAGGTTTCCTCTCCAGTGCTGACATGGATCTTGGGGTTTCCCTGGAGTCTCCACAGGAGAGTCAGGACTCTTCTCGTGTGGAGATGTACACGTCCATTTTCCTCCCGAGCTGTAGCAGCAGTGTCAGGCTTGCCGGCGAGTTGACACAGGGATCTGTGGCTTTCCCTCGAGGTGTCACAGGGCTGTCGCATGTGCCACTGTGGTGTGATTCGATGCTCAGGGTGAGCTTCGAGGCAGTGCGGGGAAGTCAGTTTCATCTGGAGTGGACTGAGAAATTTGGGGGTTTTTTGGAATGGTGGTACGACCCCTGGAGTTCCTCTCGACTTTCCTGTTGAGAGCACGTCCTCTTGCTGTGCGATGGGAACGTCAGAATTCTTTCCCGACGTTGCAAGGAAGGGAACCCTCATCTAGAGCAGAGGAGGGGAAAGGGGGCTCCTCTTGAGTTGTGGTGGGACCCTCAGTGCTCCTCTCGCGTGCAGACAGGTATGTAGGGGAACTTCTTGAGTTGCAGGAAGGGTCTGAAGGACCCTTTGAGGTTCAGGAGGGAAGGTGTGATTTCTCTCAGGATGCTGCAGGAGAAAACGGCCTCATCTCGCCTCGAGGTGAGAACCTCCTGGTTTTTCTCGAGTTACGGCAGGTTCCTCTCGAGTTACGATGGCGACCTCAGGTACATGCTTGTGTGGCCTCAGGAAAGGCTAGTCTTCATGCGAGTTGCGAGGGGCCCCTCGGGATTCCTCTCCAGTCGGTGCCAGGTCCTAAGTCCCCAACTGGAGCCAAAGCTGGAACCTGAGATTTGCTCTCCACTGCTGGCGTGGATCTTGCGGTCCTCTGGAATCTCCCCAGGGGAGTCAGGCCTCGTGTCCTGTGGTTGGATGCACATCCGCTGTCCTCCCAGGCTGTAGCAGCAGTGTCAGGCTTCCCATCGAGTTGACACAGGGATCTCTGTCTTTCCCTCGAGATGCCACAGGGCTGTGGCACGAGCCACCATGGTGTGAGGCGATANACATCCGCTGTCCTCCCAGGCTGTAGCAGCAGTGTCAGGCTTCCCATCGAGTTGACACAGGGATCTCTGTCTTTCCCTCGAGATGCCACAGGGCTGTGGCACGAGCCACCATGGTGTGAGGCGATACGCGGGTGACATCGAGGTAGTGCACAGAATTCATGTTCATCTGGAGTGGACTGAGACATCTGGGGGATTTTTATTTGTTGGCACAACCCCAGGAGATGGCTTTCCTTTTGAGAGCGCCACCTCTTGAGATGTGACGGGAACGGCCGGAAACCTTTCCCGACAAAGCAGCGAAAGGAACCCTCATCTCGAGTGTAGGAGGGGGAAACAGAGCTCTTCTTGAGTTGTGGTAGGAGGCTCAGTGTTCCTCTCGAGTCGAGACGGGTTTGCCAGGGAACTTCTTGAGTTGCAGAAGGGTGTGAAGGACTCTTTGATGTTCAGGGGGGAAGGCGGATTTCTCTCGGGATGCCGCAGCAGAAAACGGCCTCATCTCGCCTGGAGGGGAGAACCTCCTGGTTTTTCTCGAGTTGCGGCAGGTCCTTCTCGAGTTATGATGTGGACCTCAGGGACCCGCTCATGTGGCCTCAGGAAAGGCCAGTCTCCATGTGAGTTGCGAGGGGCCCCTCGGGATTCCTCTCCAATCAGTGTCGCGTCCTAAGTCCTCATCTGGAACTGCAACCAGAACCTGAGGATTCCTCTCCAGTGCTGACATGGATCTTGGGGTTCCTCTGGAGTCTCCACAGGAGAGTCAGGACTCTTCTCGAGNTCAGTGTCGCGTCCTAAGTCCTCATCTGGAACTGCAACCAGAACCTGAGGATTCCTCTCCAGTGCTGACATGGATCTTGGGGTTCCTCTGGAGTCTCCACAGGAGAGTCAGGACTCTTCTCGAGGGGAGACATGCACGTCCGTTTTCCTCCCAAGCTGTAGCAGCAGCATCAGGCTTCCCGGCGAGTTGACACAGGGATCTGTGGCTTTCCCTCGAGGTGCAACAGGGCTGTAGCACATGTCACCGTGGTGTGATTCAATGCACGGGATGACCTTTGAGGCAGTGCAGGGAAATCACTTTCATGTCGAGTGGACTGAGACATTTGAGGGTCTTTTGGAATGATGGTGGACCCCTGGAGTTCCTCTCGACTTTCCTTTTGAGAGAGCCACATCTTGGGATGCGACGGGAATGGCGGGAATCCTTTCCCGAAGAAGCAGGGAAAGGAACCCTCATCTCGAGCGGAGGAGGGGAAAAGGGGGCTCCTCTTGAGTTGTGGTGGGAGCCTCAGTGTTCCTCTCTTGTGGAGATGGGTTTGTCTGGGAACTTCTTGAGTTGTAGGAAGGATGTGAAGGACTATTTGAGGTTCAGGAGGGAAGGCGTGATTTCTCTCGGGATGTAGCAGCAAAAAACGGCCTCATCTCGCCTGCAGGGGAGAACCTCCTGGTTTTTCTCAAGTTGGGGCAGGTCCCTCTCGAGTTATGACGTGGACCTCAGAGACTGCTCATGTGGCCTCAGGAAAGACCAGTCTCCATGTGAGTTGTGAGGGGCCCCACGGGATTCCTCTCCAGTCAGTGTCGGGTCCTAAGTCCTCATCTGGAACTGTGGCCAGAACCTGAGGATTCCTCTCCAGTGCTGGCATGGATCTTGTGGTTCCTCTCAAGTCTCCACAGGAGAGTCAGGACTCTTCTCGAGTGGAGACATACNGGGTCCTAAGTCCTCATCTGGAACTGTGGCCAGAACCTGAGGATTCCTCTCCAGTGCTGGCATGGATCTTGTGGTTCCTCTCAAGTCTCCACAGGAGAGTCAGGACTCTTCTCGAGTGGAGACATACACGTCCGTTTTCCTCCCGAGCTGAAGCAGCAGCATCAGGCTTCCCGGCGAGTTGACACAGGGATCTGTGGCTTTCCCTTGAGGTGTAACAGGGCTGTAGCACGTGTCACCATGGTGTGATTCGATGCACGGGATGACCTTTGAGGCAGTGCAGGGAAATCAGTTTCAGGTGGAGTGGACTGAGACATTTGAGGGTCTTTTGGAATGATGGCAGACCCCTGGAGTTCTTCTCGACTTTCCTTTTGAGAGAGCCACTTCGTGGGATGCGACGGGAACGGCGGGAATCCTTTCCCAAAGAAGCAGGGAAAGGAACCCTCATCTCGAGTGGAGGAGGGGGAAAGGGAGCTCCTCTTGAGTTGTGGTGGGAACCTCAGTGTTCCTCTCCAGTGGAGACGGTTATGTCAGGGACCTTCTTGAGTTGCAGCAAGGGTGTGAAGGACCCCTTGAGGTTCAGGAGGGAAAGCATGATTTCCCTCGAGATGCCAGAGCAAAAAGGGCCTCATCTCGCCTGCAGGGGAGAACCTCTTGGTTTTTCTCGAGTTGCAGCAGGTCCCTCTTGAGTTACGACGGGGACCTCAGGGACCCACTCGTGTCGCCTCAGGGAAGGCCAGTCTCCATGCGAGTTGAGAGTGGCCCCTCTGGATTCCTCTCTACTCAGTGCCGGGTCCTAAGTCCCCGTCTAGAGGCAAAGCTGGAACATAAGGTTTCCTCTCCAGCGCTGGCATGGATCTTGGGGTTCCTCTGGAGTCTCCCCAGAGGAGTCAGGCCACGTCTCCTGTGGTTACATGCATGTCCGCTTTCTTCCCGTGCTTTAGCAGCATTGTCAGTCTTCTTGTCGAGTTGACACAGGGATGTCTGTCTTTCCCTCGAGATGCCACAGGGCTATGGCACGAGCGATCGTGGTGTGAGGCGATACGCAGGTGACACTCGAAGTAGTACATGGAAATCAGGTTCCTCTGGAGTGGACTGAGACATCTGGGGGACTTTTAGTATGTTGGCACGACCCCTGGAGATCTTGGCTTTCCTGTTGAAAGCGCAACCTCTTGAGATGCGACAGAAACAGCAGGAATCCTTTCCCCAGGAAGCAGGGAAAGGATCCTTCATCTAGAGCGGAGGAGGGCGAAAGGGGGCTCCACTTGAGTAGTGTTGAGACCCTCAGTGTTCCTCTCGAGAGGAGACAGGTATGTTGGGGAACTTCTNGAAAGCGCAACCTCTTGAGATGCGACAGAAACAGCAGGAATCCTTTCCCCAGGAAGCAGGGAAAGGATCCTTCATCTAGAGCGGAGGAGGGCGAAAGGGGGCTCCACTTGAGTAGTGTTGAGACCCTCAGTGTTCCTCTCGAGAGGAGACAGGTATGTTGGGGAACTTCTGGAGTTGCAACAAGGGTGGGAAGGACCCTTTGTGGTTCAGGAGGGAAGACGTGATTTCTCTGGGGTTGCCGCATCAGAAAAGGGCCTGATCGTGCCTGGAAGGGAGAACCTCCTGGTTTTTCTCGAGTTGTGGCAGGTCCCTCTTGAGTTATGACAGGGACCTCAGGGACCCAATCGTGTTGCCTAGGGAAAGGCCAGTCTCCATGCGATTTGAGAGGGGTCCCTCGGGATTCCTCTCCAGTCGGTGCCAGGTACTATGTCTCCATCTGCAGCCAAAGCTGGAACCTGAGGTTTCCTCTCCAATGCTGNCCCAATCGTGTTGCCTAGGGAAAGGCCAGTCTCCATGCGATTTGAGAGGGGTCCCTCGGGATTCCTCTCCAGTCGGTGCCAGGTACTATGTCTCCATCTGCAGCCAAAGCTGGAACCTGAGGTTTCCTCTCCAATGCTGGCATGGATTTTGGGGTTCCTCTGGACTCTCCCCAGGGGAGTCAGGCTTCGTCTCTGTAGTTACATGAAGTTCTGATTTCCGCCCGAACTGTAGCAGCAGTGTCAGGATTCCCGTCTAGTTGACACAGTTATCTCTGTCTTTCCCTCGAGATGCCACAGGGCTGTGGCACTAGACACCGTGGTGTGAGGCGATACATGGGTGACACTTGAGGGAGTGCAGGGAAATCAGGTTCATCTGGAGTGGGCTGAGACATCTGGGGTACTTTTAGAATGTTGGCACGACCCCTGGAGATCTAGACATTCCTATTGAAATCGCCACCTCTTGAGATGCGACGGGAAAGGCGGGAATCCTTTCCCGAAGAAGTAGGGAAAGGAACCCTCATCTCGAGCGGAGGAGGGGGAAAGGGGGCTCTTCTTGAGTTGTGCCGGGATCCTCGGTGTTCCTCCTGCATGGAGCCGGGTATGTCGGAGATCTTCTTGAGTTGCAACAAGGGTGTGAAGGACCCTTGCGAGGTTCAAGATGGAATGCGTGATTTCCCTAAAGATGCTGCAACAGAAAAGAGCCTCATCTCGCCTGGAGGGGAGAACTTCCTAGTTTTTCACAAGTTACGTCAGGTTCCTCTCGAGTTACGACAGGAACCTAATGGACCTGCTCGTGTGGACTCAGGAAAGGCCAGTCTCCATGTGAATTGAGAGGGACCCTCGGGATTCCTCTCCAGTCATTGCCGGGTCCTAAGTCCCCATCTTGAGCTGAAGCTGGAACCTGAGGTTTTCCTCTCTGGTGCTGGCATGGATCTTGGGGTTCCTCTGGAGTCTTCCCAGGGGAGTCAGGCCTCGTCTCCTGTGGTTAAATTCACGTCTGCTTTCCTCCCAAGCTGTAACAGAAGTGTCAGGCTTCCCGTCGAGTTGACCCAGGGATCTCTGTCTTTCCCTCAAGATGCCACAGGTCTGTGGCACGAACTACCGTGGTGCGATGCGATACGGGGGTGACACTCGAGGTAGTGCAAGGAAATCAGGTTCATCTGGAGTGGCCCGAGACATCTGGGGTCATAGCGTATGTTGGCACCACCCCTGGAGAACTCGGCTTTCCTGTTGAGAGTGCCACCTCATGAGATGCGTCGGGAATGGCGGGAATCCTTTCCCATAGAAGCAGGGAAAGGAACCCTCATCTCCAGCAGAGGAGGGGGAAAGGGGGCTCCTCTTGAGTTGTGGTGGGAGCCTCAGTGTTCCTCTCTTGTGGAAATGGGTTTTTCTGGGAACTTCTTGAGTTGCAGGAAGGGTGTGAAGGACTTTTTAAGGTTCAGGAGGGAAGGCGTGATTTCTCTCGGGATGCAGCAGCAGAAAACGGCCTCATCTCGCCTGCAGGGGAGAACCTCCTGTTTTTTCTCGAGTTGGGGCAGGTCCCTCTCGAGTTATGATGTGGACCTCAGGGACCCGCTCATGTGGCCTCAGGAAAGACCAGTCTCCATGTGAGTTGTGAGGACCCCCACGGGATTCCTCTCCAGTCAGTGTCGGGTCCTAAGTCTTCGTCTGGAACTGTGGCCAGAACCTGAGGATTCCTCTCCAGTGCTGACATGGATCTTGGGGTTCCTCTGGAGTCTCCACAGGAGATTCAGGACTCTTCTCGAGTGGAGACATACACGTCCGTTTTCCTCCCGAGCTGTAGCAGCAGTGTCAGGCTTCCGGACGAGTTGACACAGGGATCTGTGGCTTTCCCTCGAGGTGCAACAGGGCTGTAGCACGTGTCACCCTGGTGTGATTTGATGCACGGGATGACCTTTGAGGCAGTGCAGGGAAATCAGTTTCATGTGGAGTGGACTGAGATATTTGAAGGTCTTTTGGAAAGGTGGCGGACCCCTGGAGTTCCTCTCGACTTTCCTGTTGAGAGAGTCACGTCTTGGGAAACGATGGTAATGGCGGGAATCCTTTCCCGAAGAAGTAGGGAAAGGAACCCTCATCTCGAGTGGAGGAGGGGGAAAGGGGGCTCCTCTTGAGTTGTGCTGGGACCCTCGGTGTTCCTCTCGCGTGGAGCCGGGTATGTCGGAGATCTTCTTGAGTTGCAGCAAGGGTGTGAAGGACCCTTGCGAGGTTCAAGATGGAATGCGTGATTTCCCTAAAGATGCCGCAACAGAAAAGGGCCTCATCTTGCCTGCCGGGGAGAACCTTCTGGTTTTTCTCGAGTTGCAGCAGGTCTCTCTTGATTTACGACGTGGTCCTCAGGGACCCGATTCTGTATACTCAGGAAAGACCAGTCTCCATGCGAGTTGAGAGGCACCCCTCGGGATTCCTCTCCAGTTAGTATCGGGTCCTAAGTCCTTGTCTGGAACTGTGGCCAGAACCTGAGGTGTCCTCTCCAGTGCTGACATGAATCTTGGTGTTACTCTGGAGTCTCCACAGGAGTGTCAGGATTCTTCTTGACTGGAGACATACATGTCTGTTTTCCTCCCGAGCTGTAGCAGCAGTGTCAGGCTTCCCGACGAGTTGACACAGGGATCTGTGGCTTTCCCTTGAGGTGCCACAGGGCTGTCGTATGTGCCACCATGGTGTGATTCGATGCTCATAGTGACCTTCGAGGCAGTGCAGGGAAATCAGGTTCATTTGGAATGGACTGAGACATTTGGGGGTCTTTTGGAATGGTGGCACGACCGCTGGTGTTCCTCTCGACTTTCCTGTTGAGAGCACGTCCTCTTCCTGTGCGACGGGAATGCCAGAATCCTTTCCCGAAGAAGCAGGGAAAGGACCCTCATCTCGAGCGCAGGATGGGGAAAGGGGGCTCCTCTTGAGTTGTGGTGGGGCCCTCAGTGTTCCTCTCGAGTGGAGACGGGTATGTCGGGGAACTTCTTGAGTTGCAGATGGGTGGGAAGTACCCTTTGAGGTACATGAGGGAAGGCGTGATTTCTTCCATGATGCCGCAGCAGAAAACGGCCTCATCTCGCCTGGAGGGGAGAACCTCCTAGTTTTTCTCGAGTTACGTCAGGTTCCTCTCGAGTTATGACAGGAACCTAAGGGACTCGCTCGTGTGGACTCAGGAAAGGCCTGTCTCCATGCGAGTTGAGAGGGACCCTTGTGATTCCTCTCCAATCATTGCCGGGTCCTAAGTCCCCATCTTGAGCTGAAGCTGGAACCTGAAGTTTTCCTCTCTGGTGCTGGCATGGATCTTAGGGTTCCTCTGGAGTCTTCCCAGGGGAGTCAGGCCTCGTCTCCTGTGGTTAAATTCACATCCACTTTCCTCACGAGCTGTAACAGCAGTGTCAGGCTTCCCGTCGAGTTGACCCAGGGATCTCTGTCTTTCCCTCGAGATGCCACAGGTCTGTGGCACGAAGCACCGTGGTGTGATGCGATACTGGGGTGACACTCGAGGTAGTGCAAGGAAATCAGGTTCATCTGGAGTGGCCTGAGACATCTGGGGTCGTAGAGCATGTTGGCACCACCCCTGGAGAACTCGGCTTTCCTGTTGAGAGTGCCACCTCTTGAGATGCGTCAGGAATGGCGGGAATCCTTTCCCGAAGAAGCAGGGAAAGGAACCCTCATCTCGAGCAGAGGAGGGGGAAAGGGGGCCCCTCTTGAGTTGTGGTGGGGGCCTCAGTGTTCCTCTCTTGTGGAAACGGGTTTGTCTGGGAACTTCTTGAGTTGCAGGAAGGGTGTGAAGGACTCTTTAAGGTTCAGGAGGGAAGGCGTGATTTCTCTCGGGATGCAGCAGCAGAAAACGGCCTCATCTCGCCTGCAGGGGAGAACCTCCTGGTTTTTCTCGAGTTGGGGCAGGTCCCTCTCGAGTTATGACGTGGACCTCAGAGACCCGCTCATGTGGCCTCAGGAAAGACCAGTCTCCATGTGAGTTGTGAGGACCCCCACGGGATTCCTCTCCAGTCAGTGTTGGGTCCTAAGTCCTCGTCTGGAACTGTGGCCAGAACCTGAGGATTCCTCTCCAGTGCTGACATGGATCTTGGGGTTCCTCTGGAGTCTCCACAGGAGAGTCAGGACTCTTCTTGAGTGGAGACATACACGTCCGTTTTCCTCCCGAGCTGTAGCAGCAGTGTCAGGCTACCCGGCGAGTTGACACATAGATCTGTGGCTTTCCCTCGAGGTGCAAGAGGGCTGTAGCACGTGTCACCCTGGTGTGATTTGGTGCACGGGATGACCTTTGAGGCAGTGCAGGGAAATCACTTTCATGTCGAAAGGACTGAGACATATGAGGATCTTTTGGAATGGTGGCGGACCCCTGGAGTTCCTCTCGATTTTCCTGATGAGAGAGCCACGTCTTGGGATGCAATGGTAATGGCGAGAATCCTTTCCCGAAGAAGCAGGGAAAGGAACCCTCATCTCGAGCGGAGGAGGGGGAAAAGGGGCTCCTCTTGAGTGGTGCCAGGACCCTCGGTGTTCCTCCTGCATGGAGCCGGGTATGTCAGAGATCTTCTTGAGTTGCAACAAGGGTGTGAAGGACCCTTGCGAGGTTCAAGATGGAATGGGTGATTTCCCTAAAGATGCTGCAACAGAAAAGGGCCTCATCTCACCTGCCGGGGAGAACCTCCTGGTTTTTCTCGAGTTGCATCAGGTCTCTCTTGATTTAGGACGTGGTCCTCAGGGACCCGATTTTGTATACTCAGGAAAGACCAGTCTCCATGCGAGTTGAGAGGCACCCCTCGGGATTCCTCTCCAGTTAGTGTCGGGTCCTAAGTCCTTGTCTGGAACTGTGGCCAGAACCTGAGGTTTCCTCTCCAGTGCTGACATGGATCTTGGGGTTTCTCTGGAGTCTCCACAGGAGTGTCAGGATTCTTCTTGACTGGAGACATACACGTCCGTTTTCCTCCCGAGCTGCAGCAGCAGTGTCAGGCTTCCCGACGAGTTGACACAGGGATCTGTGACTTTCCCTCGAGGTGCCACAGGGCTGTCGTAAGTGCCACCATGGTGTGATTCGATGCTCATAGTGACCTTCGAAGTAGCGCAGGGAAATCAGGTTCATTTGGAATGGACTGAGACATTTGGGGGTCTTTTGGAATGGTGGCACGACCGCTGGTGTTCCTCTCGACTTTCCTGTTGAGAGCACGTCCTCTTCCTGTGCGACGGGAATGCCAGAATCCTTTCCCGAAGAAGCAGGGAAAGGACCCTCATCTCGAGCGCAGGATGGGGAAAGGGGGCTCCTCTTGAGTTGTGGTGGGGCCCTCAGTGTTCCTCTCGAGTGGAGACGGGTATGTCGGGGAACTTCTTGAGTTGCAGATGGGTGAGAAGTACCCTTTGAGGTACATGAGGGAAGGCGTGATTTCTTTCGTGATGCCACAACAGAAAACGGCCTCATCTCGCCTGGAGGGGAGAACCTCCTAGTTTTTCTCGAGTTACGTCAGGTTCCTCTCGAGTTACAACAGGGACCTTAGGGACCCGCTCGTGTGGACTCAGGAAAGGCCAGTCTCCATGCGAGGTGAGAGGGACCCTCGGGATTCCTCTCCAGTCTTTGCCGGGTCCTAAGTCCCCATCTTGAGCAGAAGCTGGAACCTGAGGTTTTCCTCTCTGGTGCTGGCATGGATCTTGGGGTTCCTCTGGAGTCTTCCCAGGGGAGTCAGGCCTCGTCTCCTGTGGTTNCTCGGGATTCCTCTCCAGTCTTTGCCGGGTCCTAAGTCCCCATCTTGAGCAGAAGCTGGAACCTGAGGTTTTCCTCTCTGGTGCTGGCATGGATCTTGGGGTTCCTCTGGAGTCTTCCCAGGGGAGTCAGGCCTCGTCTCCTGTGGTTAAATTCACATCCACTTTCCTCCCGAGCTTTAACAGCAGTGTCAGGCTTCCCATCGAGTTGACTCAGGGATCTCTGTCTTTCCCTCGAGATGCCACCAGTCTGTGGCACGAACCACCATGGTGTGATGCGATATGGGCGTGACACTCGAGGTAGTGCAGGGAAATCAGGTTCATCTGGAGTGGCCCGAGACATCTGGGGTCATAGAGTATATTGGCACCACCCCTGGAGAACTCGGCTTTCCTGTTGAGAGTGCCACATCGTGAGATGCATCAGGAATGGCGGGAATCCTTTCCTGTAGAAGCAGGGAAAGGAACCCTCATCTCGAGCGGAGGAGGGGGAAAGGGGGCTCATCTTGAGTTGTGGTGGGAGCCTCAGTGTTCCTCTCTTGTGGAAATGGGTTTTTCCAGGAACTTCTTGAGTTGCAGGAAGGGTGTGAAGGAGTCTTTAAGGTTCAGGAGGGAAGGCGTGATTTATCTTGTGATGCAGCAGCAGAAAACGGCCTCATCTCGCCTGCAGGGGAGAACCTCCTGTTTTTTCTCGAGTTGGGGCAGGTCTCTCTCAAGTTATGACGTGAACCTCAGGGACCCGCTCATGTGGCCTCAGGAAAGACCAGTCTCCATGTGAGTTGCGAGGGGCCCCATGGGATTCCTCTCCAGTCAGTGTTGGGTCCTAAGTCCTCATCTGGAACTGTGGCCAGAACCTGAGGATTCCTCTCCAGTGCTGGCATGGATCTTGTGGTTCCTCTCAAGTCTCCACAGGAGAGTCAGGACTCTTCTCGAGTGGAGACATACACGTCCGTTTTCCTCCCGAGCTGAAGCAGCAGCATCAGGCTTCCCGGCGAGTTGACACAGGGATCTGTGGCTTTCCCTTGAGGTGTAACAGGGCTGTAGCACGTGTCACCATGGTGTGATTCGATGCACGGGATGACCTTTGAGGCAGTGCAGGGAAATCAGTTTCAGGTGGAGTGGACTGAGACATTTGAGGGTCTTTTGGAATGGTGGCGGACCCCTGGAGTTCTTCTCAACTTTGCTGTTGAGAGAGCCACATCTTGGGATGCGATGGGGACGGCGGGAATCCTTTCCTGAAGAAGCAGGGAAAGGAACCCTCATCTTGAGTGGAGGAGGGGAAAATGGGGCTCCTCTTGAGTTTTGGTGGGAACCTCAGTGTTCCTCTCCAGTGGAAACAGTTATGTCGGAGAACTTCTTGAGTTGCAGCAAGGTTGTGAAGGACCCTTTGAGATTCAGGAGGGAAGGCATGATTTCCCTCGAGATGCCAGAGCAGAAAAGGGCCTCATCTCGCCTGCAGGGGAGAATCTCTTGGTTTTTCTCGAGTTGCAGCAGGTCCCTCTTGAGTTACGACGGGGACCTCAGGGACCCGCTCACGTCGCCTCAGGGAAGGCCAGTCTCCATGCGAGTTGAGAGTGGCCCCTCGGGATTCCTCTCCAGTCGGTGCTGGGTCCTAAGTCCCTGTCTAGAGACAAAGCTGAAACCTGAGGTTTCCTCTCCAGCGCTGGCATGGATCTTGGGGTTCCTCTGGAGTCTCCCCAGGGGAGTCAGGCCACGTCTCCTGTGGTTACATGCACGTCTCCTTTCTTCTCGCACTTTAGCAGCATTGTAAGTCTTCCCGTCGATTTGACACAGTGATGTCTGTCTTTCCTTCGAGATGCCACAGGGCTATGGCACGAGCGACCGTGGTGTGAGGCGATATGTGGGTGACATTCGAAGTAGTGCAGGGAATTTAGGTTCCTCTGAGTGGACTGAGACATCTGGGGGACTTTTAGTATGTTGGTACGACCCCTGGAGATCTTGGCTTTCCTGTTGAGAGCGCCCCTTCTTGAGATGCGACGGGAATGGCGGGAATACTTTCCTGACGAAGCAGGGAAAGGATCCTTCATCTCCAGCGGAGGAGGGGAAAAGGGGGCTCCATTTGAGTAGTGCTGAGACCCTCAGTGTTCCTCTCGAGTGGAGACAGGTATGCCGGGTAACTTCTGGAGATGCATCAAGGGTTTGAAGGACCCTTTGAGGTTCAGGAGGGAAGCCATGTTTTCTCTCGGGATGCCACAGTAGAAAACGGCCTCATCTCGGCTGGAGGGGAGAACCTGTTGGTTTTTCACGAGTTGCGGCAGGTCCCTCTCGAGTTACGAAGGGTATCTCAGGGAGCCGCTCCTGTGGCCTCAGGAAAGGCCAGTCTTCATGCGAGTTGTGAGGGGCCCCTCGGGATTTCTCTCAAGTCAATGTCGGGTCCTAGGTCCTCGTCTGGAACTGTGGCCAGAACCTGAGGTTTCCTCTCCATTGCTGACATGGATCTTTGGGTTCCTCTGGAGTCTACAGAGGACAGTCAGGACTCTTCTCGAGTGGAGACATACACGTCCGTTTTCCTCCCAAGCTGTAGCAGCAGTGTCAGCCTCCCGATGAGTTGACACAGTGATCTGTGGCATTCCCTCGAGGTGTTATAGGGATGTTGCACATGCCACCATGGTGTGATTCGATGCACAGGGTGACCTTCGAGGCAGTGCAGGGAAATCAGGTTCATCTGGATTGGACTGAGACTTTTGGGGGTCTTTTGGAATGGTGGCACGACCCCTGGAGGTCCTCTCGACTTTCCTGTTGAGAGCACATTCTCTTGCTCTGCGTCAGGAACGCCAGAATCCTTTCCCCAGGAAGCAGGGAAAGAAACCCTCATCTCAAGCAGAGGAGGGGAAAAGTGGGCTCCTCTTGAGTTGTGGTGAGACCCTCAGTGTTCCACTCAAGTGGAGACAGGTATGTCGGGAAACTTCTTGAGTTGTAGATGGGTGGGAAGGACCCTTTGAGGTACATGAGGGAAGGCGTGATTTCTCTCATGGTGCGGCAGCAGAAAATGGCCTCATCTCGCCTGGAGGGGAGAACCGCCTAGTTTTTCTCGAGTCACGTCAGGTTCCTCTCGAGTTACTATGGGGACCTAAGGGACCCGCTCCTGTGGATTCAGGAAAGGCCAGTCTTTCTGCGAGTTAAGAGGGCCCCCTCAGGATTTCTCTCCTGTCATTGCCGGGTCCTAAGTTCCCATCTTGAGCCAAAGCTGGAACCTGAGGTTTTCCTCTCCAGTGCTGGCATGGATCTTGGGGTTCCTCTGGAGTCTCCCCAGGGGTGTCAGGCCTCGTCTCCTGTGGTTAAATTCACGTCCGCTTTCCTTCCGAGCTGTAACAGCAGTGGCAGGCTTCCCGTCGAGTTGACACAGGGATCTCTGTCTTTCCCTCGAGATGCCACAGGTCTGTGGCATGAACCACTGTGGTGTGATGCGCTACGGGGGTGACACGCGAGGTAGTGCAGGGAAATCAGGTTCATCTGGAGTGGGCTAAGATATCTGGGTGACATATATTATGTTGGCACAACCCCTGGAGATCTCGGCTTTCCTGTTGAGATTGCCACCTCATGAGATGCGTCGGGAACAGCAGGAATCCTTTCCTGTAGAAGCAGGAAAAGGAACCCTCATTTCGAGCTCACGAGGGGCAAATGGGCCTCCTATTGAGGTGTGCCAGGACGCTCAGAGTTCCTCCCGCATGGATACAGGTATATCGGGGAAGTTCTTGAGTTGCAGCAAGCGTGGGAAGGACCCTTGCGAGGTTCAAGAGGGAAGGTGTGATTTACCTTGAGACGCTGCAGCAGAATAGGTCCTCATCTCGCCTGGAGGGGAGAACCTCCAGGTTTTTCTCGAGATGCGGCAAGTCCCTCTCGAGATACGATGGGGACTTCAGGGACCCGCTCGTGTGGCCTCAGGAAAGACCAGTCTCCATGCGAGTTGCTAGGGGCCCCTCGGGATTCCTCTCCAGTCAGTGTCGGGTCCTATGTTCTCATCTGGAACTGCGGCCAGAACCTGAGGTTTCCTCTCCAGTGCTGACATGAATCTTGGGGTTCCTCTGGAGTCTCCACAGGAGAGTAAGGACGCTTCTCGAGTGGAGAAATACACGTCTGGTTTTCTCACGAGCTGTGGCACCAGTGTTAGGCTTCCTGACGAGTTGACAGAGGTATCTGTGGCTTTATCTCGAGGTGCCACAGGGCTGTCGAACGTGCCACCATGGTGTGATTTGATGCTCAGGGTGCCCTTCGAGGCAGTGCAGGGAAAGCATGTTCATCTGGAGTGGACTGAGACATTTGTGGGTCTTTTGGAATGGTGGCACGACCTCTGGAGTTCCTCTTGACTTTCCTGTTGAGAGTACGTCCTCTTGCTGTGCAACAGGAATGCCAGAATCCTTTCCCAAAGAACCAGGGAAAGGACCCTCATCTCGAGCAGAGGAGGGCGAAAGGGGGCTCCTCTTGAGTTGTGGTGGGAACTTCAGTGTTCCTCTCGAGTGGAGACGGGTATGTCGGGGAACTCCTTGAGTTGCAGCAAGGTTGGGAAGAACCCTTTGAGGTACAGGAGGGAAGTTGTGATTTCTCTCGGGATGCCGCAGCAGAAAACGGCCTCATCTCGCCTGCAGGGTAGAACCTCTTGGTTTTTCTCGAGTTGCGGCAGGTCTCTCTCGAGTTATGATGGGGAACTCAGGGCCCACTTGCGTGGCCTTAGGGAAGGCCAGTCTCCATGGGAGTTGAGAAGGGTTCCTTGTGTTTCCTCTCCAGTTGGTGCCGGGTCCTAAGTCCTCATCTGGAGCCGAAGCTGGAACCTGAGGTTTCCTCTCCCATGCTGGCATGGATCTTGGGGTTCCTCTGGAGTCTCCCCAGGGGAGGCAGGCCTCGTCTCCTGTGGTTACATGCACGTCCGCTTTCCTCCTGCGCTGTAGCAGCATTTTCAGGCTTCCCGTCGAGTTGACACAGGGAACTCTGTCTTTCCCTCGAGATGCCACAGGGCTATGGCACGAGCCACCGTGGTGTGAGGCGATAAGTGGGTGACACTCGATGTNCTGCGCTGTAGCAGCATTTTCAGGCTTCCCGTCGAGTTGACACAGGGAACTCTGTCTTTCCCTCGAGATGCCACAGGGCTATGGCACGAGCCACCGTGGTGTGAGGCGATAAGTGGGTGACACTCGATGTAGTGCAGGGAATTCAGGTTCCTCGGGAGTGGACTGAGACATCTGGGGGACTTTTAGTATGCTGGCACGACCCCTGGAGATCTTGGTTTTCCTATTGAGAGCGCCACCTCTTGAGATGTGATGGGAACGGCGGAAATCCTTTCCCGACGAAGCAGGGAAAGGATCCTTCATCTCGAGTGGAGGAGGGGGAAAAGGGGGCTTCTCTTGAGTAGTGTTGGGACCCTCAGGGTTCCTCGAGTGGAGACGGTTATGTGGGGGAATTTCTTGAGTTGCAGCAAGAGTTTGAAGGACCCTTTGAGGTTCAGGAGGGAAGGCGTGTTTTCTCTCGGGATGCCGCAGCAGAAAACGACCTCATGTCGCCTGGAAGGGAGAAGCTCCTTGTTTTTCTCGAGTTGCGGCAGGGCCCTCTCGAGTTATGACAGGGACCTCAGGGACCCGCTGGCATGGCCTCAGGAAAGGCCAGTCTCCATGTGAGTTGCGATGGGCCCCTCGGGATTCCCCTCCAGTCAGTGTCGGGTCCTAGGTCCTTGTCTCGAACTGCGGCCAGAACCTGAGGTTTCCTCTCCAGTGCTGACATGGATTTTTGGTTCCTCTGGAGTCTCCACAGGAGAGTCAGGCCTCTTCTCGCGTGGAGACATACAAGTCCATTTTCCTCCCGAGTTGTAGCAGCAGTGTCAGGCTTCCTGAAGAGTTGACACAGGGATCTGTGGCTTTCTCTCAAGGTGCCACAGGGCTGTCGCACATGCCACCATGGTGTGATTCAATCCTCGGGGTGACCTTCGAGGCAGGGCAGGGATATCAGGTTCATCTGGAGTGGACTGAGACATTTGGGTGTCTTTTGGAATGGTGGCACGACCCCTGGAGTTCCTCTCGACTTTCCTGTTGAGAGCACATCCTCTTNTGACCTTCGAGGCAGGGCAGGGATATCAGGTTCATCTGGAGTGGACTGAGACATTTGGGTGTCTTTTGGAATGGTGGCACGACCCCTGGAGTTCCTCTCGACTTTCCTGTTGAGAGCACATCCTCTTGCTGTGCGACAGGAATGCTAGAATCCTTTCCTGTCGAAGCAGGGAAAGGAACCCTCATCTGGAGTGTAGGAGGGGGAAAGGGGGCTCCTCTTGAGTTGTGGGGGGACCCTCAGTGTTCCTCTCGAGTGGAGATGGGTATGTCGGGGAACTTCTTGAGGTGCAGCAAGGGTGTGAAGGACTCTTTGAGGTTCAGGAGGGAAGGCGTGATTTCTCTTGGGATGCCACAGCAGAAAACGGCCTCATCTCACCTGGAGGCATGAACCTCCTGGTTTTTCTTGAGTTGCAGCAGTTCCCTCTTGCGTTATGATGGAGACCTCAAGGACACGCTCACGTGGCCTCAGGAAAGGCCAGTCTCCATGCGAGATGAGAGGGGCCCCTCAGGATTCCTCTCCAGTCTGTGCCTGGTCCTAAGTCCCAGTCTGGAGCCAAAGCTGGAGCCTGAGGTTTCCTCTCCAGCGCTGGCATGGACCTTGGCCTTCCTCTGGAGTCTCCCCAGGGAGTAAGGCCTCATCTCCTGTGGTTACATGCACGTCCACTTTCCTCCCGTGCTGTAGCAGCAGTGTCAGGCTTCCCGTCGAGTTGACCCAGGGATCTCTGTCTTTCCCTCGAGAGGCCACAGGGCTGTGGCACGAGCAACAGTGGTGTGAGGCGATACACAGGTGACATCCGAGGCAGGGCAGGGAAATCAGGTTGATCTGGAGTGGACTGAGACACCTAGGGGACTTTTAGTATGTTGGCATGACCCCTGGAGATCTCGGGTTTCCTGTTGTTAACGCCACCTCTTGAGATGTGTCGGGAACGGTGGAAATCCTTTCTCGACGAAGCAGGGAAAGGGACCCTCATCTTCAGCTCATGAGGGGGAAACAGGACTCTTCCTGAGTTGTGCCGGGGCTCCGATGTTCCTCCCGCGTGGGGACGGGTATGTTGGGGAACTTCTTGAGTTGCAGCAAGAGTGGGAAGGACCCTTGCGAGGTTCAAGAGGGAAGACGTGATTTTCCCTGAGACACCGCAGCAAAAAAGGGCCTCATCTCGCCTGCAGGTGAGATCCTCCTGGCTTTTCTCGAGTTGCGGCAGGTCCCTCTCCAGTTATGATGGGGACCTCAGGACCCCGCTGGCATGGCCTCAGGAAAGACCAGTCTCCATGCGAGTTGCAATGGGCCCCTCGGAATTCCTCTCCAGTCAGTGTCGGGTCCTAGGTCCTTGTCTGAACTGCGGCCAGAACCTGAGGTTTCGCCACCAGTGCTGACATGGATTTTGGGTTCCTCTGGAGTCTCCACAGGAGAGTCAGGACTCTTCTCGAGTGGAGACATAAACGTCCGTTTTCCTTCCCAGCTGTAGCAGCATTGTCAGGCTTCTCGACGAGTTGACACAGGGATCTGAGGCTTTCCCTAGAGGTGCCACAGGGCTGTCGCATATGCCACTGTGGTGTGATTCGATGCTCAGGGTGACCTTCAATGCAGGACAGGGAAATCAGGTTCATCTGGAGTGGACTGAGACATTAGGAGGTCTTTAGGAATGGTGGCACGAACCCTGCAGTTCCTCTCGTCTTTCCTGTTGAGAGCACGTCCTCTTGATGTGTGACAGGAAGGCCAGAATCCTTTCCCGATGAAGCAGGGAAATGAACCCTCATCTGGAGTGTAGGAGAGGGAAACGCAGCTCCTCTTTAGTTGTGGTGGGACCCTCAGTGTTACTCTCGAGTGGAGACGGGTATGTCAGGGAACTTCTTGAGTTGCAGCAAGGGTGTGAAGGACCCTTTGAGTTACAGGAGGGAAGGCGTGATTTCTCTCGGGATGCCGCAGCAGAAAACGGCCTCATCTCGCCTGGAGGGGAGAACCTCCTTGTTTTTCTCGAGTTGTGACACGTCTCTTTAGAGTTATGATGGGGACCTCAGGGAGCCGCTCGCGTGGCCACAGGAAAGGCCAGTTTCCGTGCGAGTTGAGAGGGGCCCCTCGGGATTCCTCTCCAGTCGGTGCCGGGTCCTAAGTCCCCATCTGGAGCCAAAGCTGGAACCTGAGGTTTCTTCTCCAGTGCTGGCATGGATGTTGGGCTTCCTCTGGAATCTCCCCAGGGGAGTTAGGCATCATCTCCTGTGGTTACCTGCACATCCGCTTTCCTCCCGAGCTGCAGCAACAATGTCAGTCTTCCCATCGAGTTGACCCATGGATCTCTGTCTTTCCCTCTAGTTGCCACAGGGCTGTGGCACGAGCCACCGTGGTGTGAGGCGATACGCGGGTGACACTCGAGGTAATGCAGGGAAATCAGGTTCATCTGGAGTGACCTGAGACCTCTGGGGGAATTTTAGTATGTTGGCATGGCCCCTAGAGACGTCGGTTTTCGTGTTGAGAGCGCCACCTCTTAAGATGTGACGGGAATGGCAGAAATCCTTTCCCAACGAAGCAGGGAAAGGGACCCTCATCTCGAGCTCACGAGGGGGAAATGAGGCTTCTCCTGAGTTGTCCCGGAATGCTCGGTGTTCCTCCCGCGTGTGGACGGGTATGTCGGGGAACTTGAGTTGCAGCAAGGGTGGGAAGGACCCTTGAGAGGTTCAAGAGAGAAGGCATGATTTCCCTTGAGATGCTGCAGCAGAAAAGGGCCTCATCTCACCTGCAGGGGAGAACCTCCTGGTTTTTCTCGAGTTGCAGCAGGTCCCTCTCAAGTTACGACGGTGGCTCAGAGACCAGCTGGCATGGCCTCAGGAAATAACAGTCTCCATGTGAGTTGAGAGGGGCATCTCGGGATTCCTCTCCAGTCAGTGTTGGGTCCTAGGTCCTCGACTGGAACTGCGACCAGAACCTGAGGTGTCCTCTCCAGTGCTGACATGGATCTTGGGGTTCCTCTGGAGTCTCTACAGGAGAGTCAGGACTCTTCTCGAGTAGAGACATACATGTCCGTTTTCCTCCCAAGCTTTAGCAGCAGTGTCAGGCTTCCCGATGAGTTGACCCAGGGATCTGTGGCTTTCCCTCGAGGTGCCACAGAGCTGTCTCACGTGCCACTGTGATGTGATTTGATGCTCGGGGTGACCTTCGAGGCAGGGCAGGGAAATCAGGTTCATCTGCAGTGCACTGAGACATTTGGTGGTCTTTAGGAATGGTGGCATGATCCCTGGATTTCCTCTCAACTTTCCTGTTGAGAGCATGTCCTCTTGCTTTGCGATGGGAACGCCAGAATCCTTTCCTGGAGAAGCAGGGAAGGAACACTCATCTGGAGCGTAGGAGGCGGAAAGGGGTCCCCTCCTTAGTTGTGGTGGGACCTTCAGTGTTCCTCTCGAGTGGAGTTGAGTATGTCGGGGAACTTCTTGAGTTGAATCAAGAGTGTGAAGGATGCTTTGAAGTTCAGGAGGGAAGGCCTGATTTCTCTCGGGATGCTGCAGCAGAAAATGGCCTCATGTCACCTGGAGGGGAGAACCTCCTGGTTTTTCTCAAGTTGCGGCAGGTCCCTCTCTAGTTAAGGTGGTGACCTCAGAGAACCGGTCGTGTGGCCTCAGGTAAGCCCAGTCTCTGGGCGAGTTGAGAGAGGCCCCTCGGGATTCCTCTCCAGTCGGTGCTGAGTCCTAAGTCCCCGTCTGGAGCTCAGGATGGAACCTGAGATTTCCTCTCTAGTGCTGGCATATATCTTGGGGTTCCTCTTGAGTCTCCCCAGAGGAGTCAGGCCTCGTCTCCTGTGGTTATATGCACGTCCGCTTTCCTCCAGAGCTGTAGCAGCAGTGTCAGGCTTCCCAAAGAGTTGACCCAGGGATCTCTGTCTTTCCATTGAGATGCCACAGAGCTGAGGAATGAGCCACCGTGGTGTGAGGCGATACGTGGGTGACCTTTGACGCAGAGCAAGGAAATCAAGTTCATCTGGAGTGGACTGAGACATCTGGGGGAATTTTAGTATGTTGGTATGACTCCTGGAGATCTCAGCTTTCCTGTTGAGAGCACCACCTCTTGAGATGCGACAGGAATGGCGGGAATCCTTTCCCAATGAAGAAGGGAAAGGGACCCTCATCTCGAGATCACGAGGGGGAAACGGGGCTCCACCTGAGTTGTGCCGGGACCCTCTGTGTTCCTCCCGTGAGGAGACGGGTATGTCGGGGAACTTCTTGTGTTGCAGCAAGGGTGGGAAGGACCCTTGCGAGTTTCAAGAGGAAAGGCGTGATTTCCCTTGAGATGCCACAGCAAAAAAGGACCTCATCTCGCCTGCAGGGGAGATCCTCCTGGTTTTTCTCGAGTTGTGGCAGGTCCCTCTCCAGTTATGACGGGGACCTCAGGACATGCTGGCGTGGCCTCAGGAAAGACCAGTCTCCATGCGAGTTGCGAGGGGCCCCTCAGGATTCCTCGCCAGTCAGTGTCGGGTCCTAGGTCCTCGTCTGAACAGCGGCCAGAACCTGAGGTTTCACCACCAGTGCTGACATGGATTTTTGGGTTCCTCTGGAGTCTCCACAGGAGAGGCAGGACTCTTCTCGAGTGGAGACATACACATACGTTTTCCTCCTGTGGTGTAGCAGCAGTGTCAGGCTTCCCGAAGAGTTGACACAGGGATCTGTGGCTTTCCCTCGAGGTGCCACAGGGCTGTCACATGTGCCACCGTGGTGTGATTCAATGCTCGCTGTGAACTTCGAGACAGGGCAGTAAAATCAGGTTCATCTGGAGTGGACTGAGACATATGGGGGTCTTTTGGAATGGTGGCACGACCCCTGGAGTTCCTCTCGACTTTCCTGTTGAGAGCANACAGGGCAGTAAAATCAGGTTCATCTGGAGTGGACTGAGACATATGGGGGTCTTTTGGAATGGTGGCACGACCCCTGGAGTTCCTCTCGACTTTCCTGTTGAGAGCATATCATCTTGCTGTGCAACAGGAACACCAGAATCCATTCCCGACAAAGCAGGGAAAGGAACCCTCATCTGGAGCAGAGGAAGGAGAATGGGGGCCCCTCTTGAGTTGTGGTGGGACCTTCAGTGTTCCTCTCGAGTGGAGACGGCTATGTCGGGAGCTTCTTGAGTTGCAGCAAGGGTGGGAAGGACACTTGCGAGGTTCAAGAGGGAAGGTGTGATTTCCCTTGAGAAGCCGCAGAAGAAAAGGGCCTCATCTCGCCTGCAGGGGAGGACCTTCTGGTGTTTCTCGAGTTGCAGCAGGTCCCTCTCAAGTTATGCAGGGGACCGCAGGGACCCGCTGGCGTGGCCTCAGGAAAGGCCAGTCTCCATGCGAGTTGAGAAGGGCCCCTCGGGATTCCTCTGCAGTCAGTGTTGAGTCCTAGGTCCGAGTCTGGAACTCCGGCGAGAACCTGAGGTTTCCTCTCCAGTTCTGACATGAATTTTGGGTTCCTCTGGAGTCTCCACAGGAGAGTCAGGACTCTTCTCGTGTGGAGACATACACGTCCATTTTCCTCCTGAACTGTAGCAGCAGTGTCAGGCTTCCCGACGACTTGACACAGGGATCTGTGGCTTTCCCTCAAGGTCGCACATGCCACTGTGGTGTGATTCGATGCTCGGGGTGACCTTCGAGGCAGGGCAGGGAAATCAGATACATCTGTAGTGGACTGAGACATTCGGGGGTCTTTTGGAATGGTGGCAAGACCCCTGGAGTTGCTCTCGACTTTCCTGTTGAGAGCACATCCTCTTGCTCTGTGACAGGAATGCCAGAAACCTTTCTGATGAAGCAGGGAAACGAGCCCTCATCTGGAGCAGAGGACGGGGATACGGGGCCCCTCTTGAATTGTGGTGGGACCCTCAGTGTTCCCCTCGAGTGGAGACGGGTATGTCAGGGAACTTTTTGAGTTGCAGCAAGGGTGTGAAGGACCTTTTGAGGTTCAGGAGGGAAGGCATGATTTCTCTCGGGATGCCGCAGGAGAAAACAGCCTCATCTCGCCTGGAGGGGAGAACCTCCTGGTTTTTCTCGATTTGCGGCAGGTCCCTCTCGAGTTACGATGGAGACCTCAGAGACCCGCTCTTGTGGCCTCAGAAAATGCCAGTCTCTGTAGGAGTTGAGAGGGGCACTTCGGGATTCCTCTCCAGTCACTGCCGGGTCCAAATTCCCCACCTGGAGCCGAAGTTGGAACCTGAGGTTTCCTCTCCAGTGCTGGCATGGATCTTGGGGTTCCTCTGGAGTTTCCCAAGGGGAGTCAGGCCTCGTCTCCTGTGGTTACATGCATGTCCACTTTCCTCCCGAGCTGTAGCAGCAGTGTCAGGCTTCCCGTCGAGTTGACCCAGGGATCTCTGTCTTTCCCTTGAGATGCCACAGGGCTGTGGCACAAGCCACCGTGGTGTGAGGCAATACGCGGATGACATTCGAGGAAGCGAAGGAAATCAGGTTCATCTGGAGTAGACTGAGACATATGCGGGACTTTTAGTATGTTGGCACGACCCCTGGAGATCTCGGCTTTCCTGTTGAGAGTGCCAACTCTTGAGATGTGACGGGAATGGTGTCAATGCTTTCCCAACGAAGCAGGGAAATGGACCCTCATCTCGAGCTCATGAGTGGGAAATGGGGCTCCTCCTGAGTTGTGCCGGGACCCTCAGTGTTCCTCCCACGTGGGGACTGGAATGTCGGGGAACTTCTTGAGTTGCAGCAAGGGTGGGAAGATCCCTTGTGAGGTTCAAGAGGGAAGGCGTGATTTCCCTCGCGACGCCACAGCAGAAAAGGACCTCATCTCGCCTGCAGGAGAGAACCTCCTGGTTTTTCTCGAGTTGCGGCAGGTCCCTCTTGTGTTACGATGGTGACCTCAGGGACCCGCTGGCATGGCCTCAGGAAAGATCAGTCTCCAGGCAAGTTGCGAGGGGCCCCTTGGGATTCCTCTCCAGTTAGTGTCGGGTCCTAGTTCCTCATCTGGAACTCCGGCCAGAACCTGAGGTATACTCTCCAGTGCTGACATGGATCGTGGCATTCCTCTGGAGTCTCCACAGGAGAGGCAGGCCTCTTCTCGAGTGGAGACATACACGTCCGTTTTCCTCCAAAGCTGTTGCAGCAGTGTCAGGCTTCCCGACGAGTTGACACAGGGATCTATGGCTTTCCCTCGAGGTGCCACAGAGCTGTAGCACATGCCACCATGGTGTGATTCG
Source organism: Sylvicapra grimmia (assembly GCA_006408735.1). Taxonomy (NCBI): domain Eukaryota; kingdom Metazoa; phylum Chordata; class Mammalia; order Artiodactyla; family Bovidae; genus Sylvicapra; species Sylvicapra grimmia. Next base: position 9,595 of record SJYH01007363.1, on the reverse strand, counting down.
ATGCTCGGGGTGACCTTCAAGGCAGGGCAGGGAAATGAGGTTCATCTGGAGTGGACTGAGACATCACCCCCAGAAAACCTTACCACCGTGCTGGGAACCTCAAGGAGAGTTGAAAGGACAACTCTCGTGTAGGAGAACGACACGCTGTCCTTACCCAGAATCCTTTTCCAATGAAGCAGGTAAAGGAACCCTCACCTGGAGCGGAGGAAGGGGAAAGAGGCACCCTCTTGAGTTGTGGTGGGACACTCAGTGTTCCTCTCAAGTGGAGACGGGTATGTCGGGAACTTCTTGAGCTGCAGCAAGGGTGTGAAGGTCCCTTTGAGGTTCAGGAGTGAAGGCGTAAGTTCTATCAGGATGTCACAGCAGAAAACGGCCTCAACTCGCCTGGAGGGGAGAACCTCCTGGTTTTTCTCGAGTTGCAGCAGGTCCCTCTCGAGTTATGATGGCGACCTCAGGGACCGGCTCACGTGGCCTCAGGAAAGACCAGTCTCCATGCGAGTTGCAAGGGGCCCCTCGAGATTCCTCTCCAGTCAGTGTCGTGTCCTAGGTCCTCGTCTGGAACTGCGGCCAGAACCTGAGGTTTACTCTCCAGTGCTGGCATGGATCTTGGGGTACATCTGGAGTCTCCACAGGAGATTCAGGACTCTTCTTGAGTGGAGACATACATGTCTGTTTTCCTCCCGAGCTGTAGCAGCAGTGTCAGGCTTTCCGACAAGTTTACCCAGGGATCTGTGGCTTTCCCTAGAGGTGCCACAGGGCTGTCACACGTGCCACCATTGTTTGATTCGATGCTCAGGGTGACCTTCGAGGCAGAGCAGGTAAATCAGGTTCATCTGGAGTGGACTGAGACATTTGGGGGTCTTTTAGAATGGTGGCACGACCCCTGGAGTTACTCTCGACTTTTCTGTTGAGAACATGTTCTCTTGCTGTGCGACGGTAATGCCAGAATCCTTTCCCAATGAAGCAGGGAAAGGAACCCTCATGTGGAGTGGAGGAGGGGGAACGGGCCTCCTCTTGAGTTGTGGTGGGAACCTCAGTGTTCCTCTCCAGTGGAGACGGTTATGTCGGGGAACTTCTAGAGTTGCAGCAAGGTTGTGAAGGAACCTTTGAGATTCAGGAGGGAAGGCCAGTTTTCTCTTGGGATTCCGCAGCAGAAAACGGCCTCATCTCACCTGGAGGGGAGAACCTCCTGGTTTTTCTCGAGTTGCAGCAGGTCCCTCTCAAGTTACGACGGGGACCTCGAGGACTCAGTGGCATGGCCTCAGGAAAGGCCAGTCTCCGTGTGAGTTGAGAGGGGTCCCTCAGGCTTCCTCTCCAGTCGGTGCCATGTCCTAAGTCCCTGTCTGGAGCCGATGCTGGAACCTGAGGTTTCCTCACCAGTGCTGGCATGGATCTTGGGTTTCCTCTGGAGTCTCCCCAGGGGAGTCAGGCCTCTTCTCCTGTGGTTACATGCACTTCCGAATTCCTCCTGAGCTGTAGCAGCAGTGTCAGGCTTCCCATCGAGTTGACCCAAGGATATCTGTCTTTCCCTCGAGATGCCACAAGGCTGTGGCACGAACCACCGTGGTGTGAGGCAATACATGGGTGACACTCGAGGAAGAGCAGGGAAATCAGTTACATCTGGAGTGGACTGAGACATCTGGGGGACGTTTAGTGTGTTGGCACGACCCCTGGAGATCTCGGCTTTCCTATTGAGAGCGCCACATCTTGAGATGCGACGGGAACATCGGGAATGCTTTCCTGACGAAGCAGGGAAAGGGACCCTCATCTTGAGCTCACGAGGGGGAAACAGGGCTCCTCCTGAGTTGTGCTGGGACCCACGGTGTTCCTCCCGTGTGGGGTCGGGTATGTCGGGGAACTTCTTGAGTTGTAGCAAGGGTGGGAAGGACCCTTGTGAGGTTCAAGAGGGAAGACTTGATTTCCCTCGAGACGTCACAGCAGCAAAGGGCCTCATCTCACCTGCAGGGGAGAACCTCCTGGTTTTTTTGGAGTTGTGGCAGGTCCCTCGCGAGTTACGATGGGGACCTCAGGGACCTGCTCACGTGACCTCAGGAAAGGCCAGTCTCCGTGCGAGTTGAGAGGGCCCCCTCGGGATTCCTCTTTAGTGGGTACAGGGTCCTAAGTCCCCGTCTGGAGCCATAGCTGGAACCTGAGTTTTCTTCTCCACGTTGGCATGGATCGTGGCATTCCTCTGGAGTCTCCCTACGGGAGTCAGGCTTCATCTCCTGTGGTTACATGCACGTCCGCTATCCTCCAGAGCTGTAGCAGCAGTGTCAGTCTTCCCTTCGTGTTGACCCAGGGATCTCTGTCTTTCCCTCAAGATGCCACAGAGCTGTCGCATGTGCCACCGTGGTGTGATTCGATTCTCGGTGTGACCTTCGAGGCAGAGCAGGGAAATCAGGTTCATCTGGAATGAACTGAGATATTTTGGGGTCTTTTGGAATGGTGGCAGGACCCCTGGAATTCCTCTCGACTTTCCTGTAGAGACCATGTCCTATTGCTGTGCGACGTGAATGCCAGTATCCTATCCCAATGAAACAGGGAAAGGAACCTCATCTGGAGTGGAGGAGGGGGAAAGGGAGTTCCTCTTGAATTGTGGTGGGACCCTCAGTGTTCCTCTCTAGTGGAGATGGGTATGTCGGGGAACTTCTAGAGTTGCAGCAAGGTTGTGAAGGACCCTTTGAGGTTCAGGAGGGAAGGTGTGATTTCTCTCAGGATGCCGAAGCAGAAAACAGCCTCATCTCGCCTGGAGAGGAGAACCTCCTGGTTTTTCTCGAGTTGCAGCAGGTCCCTCTCTAGTTATGATGGACACCTCAGGGTCCCGCTCGCGTGGGCTCAGGAAAGGCCAGTCTCTGTGCAAGTTGAGAGGGGCCCCTCGGATTTCCTCTCCAGTCGGTGTTGGGTCCTACATTCCCATCTGGAGCTGAAGCTGGAACCTGAGGTTTTCTCTCCAGTGCTGGCATTGCTTTGGGATTCATCTGGAGTCTCCCCAGGGAAGTCAGGCTTCGTCTCCTGTGACTACATGTACATTCTCTTTCCTCCCGAGCTGTAGCAGCAGTGTCAGTCTTCCTGTTGAGTTGACCCAGGGATCTCTGTCTTTCCCTCGAGATGCCACAGGGCTGTGGAATGATCCACCGTGGTGTGAGGCGATACACGGGTGACACTCGAGGTAGTGCAGGGAAATCAGGTTCACTGGAGTGGACTGAGACATCTGGGGGAATTTTAGTATGTTGGCACGACACCTGGCAATCTCGGCTTTCCTGTTGAGAGCGCCACCTCTTGAGACGCAATGGGATTGGCGGGAATCCTTTCCCAACGAAGCAGGGAAAGGAACCCTCATCTCGAGCTCATGAGGGGGAAACAGGGCTCCTCTTGAGTTCTGCCGGGACCCTCGGTGTTCCTCCAGCATGGAGACGGGTATGTTGGGGAATTTCTTGAGTTGCAGCAAAGGTGGGAAGGACCCTTGCGAGTTTCAAGAGGGAAGGCATGATTTCCCTCAAGACGCCGCAGCAGAAAAGGGCCTCATCTAGCCTGCTGGNCTCATCTCGAGCTCATGAGGGGGAAACAGGGCTCCTCTTGAGTTCTGCCGGGACCCTCGGTGTTCCTCCAGCATGGAGACGGGTATGTTGGGGAATTTCTTGAGTTGCAGCAAAGGTGGGAAGGACCCTTGCGAGTTTCAAGAGGGAAGGCATGATTTCCCTCAAGACGCCGCAGCAGAAAAGGGCCTCATCTAGCCTGCTGGGGAGAACCTCCTGGTTTTTCTCGAGTTGCAGCAGGTCCCTCTCGAGTTATGACGGGGACCTCAGGGACCTGCTCATGAGGCATCAGGAAAGACCAGTCTCCATGCGAGTTGTGAGGGGCCCTTCGGGATTCCTCTCCAGTCAGTGTCAGGTCCTAGGTCCTCATCTGGAACTGCAGCCAGAACCTGAGATTTCCTCTGCAGTGGTGACATGGACCTTGGGGTTGCTCTGGCGTCTCCACAGGAGAGTCAGGACTCTTCTCGAGTGGAGACACACACGGCCGTTTTCCTCCCAAGCCGTAGCAGCAGTGTCAGTCTTCCTGACGAGTCAACACAGGGATCTGTGGCTTTCCCTCGAGGTGCCACAGGACTGTTGCATGTGCCACCGTGGTGTGATTCGATGCCTGGGGTGACCTTCGAGGCAGGGCAGGGAAATCAGGTTCATCTGGAGTGGACTGAGACATTTGGGGGTCTTTTGGAATGGTGGCACCACCCTCGGTTTTCCTCTCGATTTTCCTGTTGAGAGTAAGTCCTCTTGCTGTGCTATGGGAATGCCAAAATCCTTTCCCGACGAATCAGGGAAAGGAACCCTCATCCGAAGCGAAGGAGGGGGAAAGGGGGCTCCTCGTGAGTTGTGGTGGGACCCTCAGTGTTCCTCTCAAATGGAGACGGGTATGTCGGGGAACTTCTTGAGTTGCAGCAAGGGTGGGCAGGACCCTTGGAGGTTCAGGAGGGAAGGCATGATTTCCCTTGGATGCCGCAGCAGAAAACGCCCTCATCTCGCCTGGAGGGGAGAACCTTGCCAGAGTCCAGCCCTGGTGGATCCAGAGAATTTGAAGGGTGGACGGTGTCGGCAAGGAAAACTTATTTATTTATTTATATTAGATGAGATTAGATTAGGAAGAAATAGTGTAGTAGGAAAATTAAGTGGAGAAAAGAGGCTGAATAACTTGGTTTACGGAGAAGGCCAATAAAACTCCAGACAAGGAGCTTGCACCATCTACATTAGGCCACCAGCGCCCGTTTGAATATTGGAGAGTGCCCTGCCTTGGCTCTCTCTCTCACAGATCTTAAAAGCCAGGGCAAGTAAGTAGACATGATAAGCTTCCCAGGTCCAGATGGGAAATCAGCCTGAAATTAAAGTATAAAGAGGAGACATGGGGGAAACCAGTCCAGCTACTGGTCCCATCCTCTATTGTCTACAATCTACTTTTATACCTTTGATTGTACATAGAGATCAATGTGTAATACAAAATTATGTGGTATCAGCTGCCCTGACTCATCAAAACCAGGCTTTTCTCTCTGCATACCTAATTGTATACACAAGTCTTAGGAGATTTACATGTCTTCTAGCCAGAGAGCCAATTAACATTTTACAACCTTTTTTTGATAAGGGTTTGTCAACCAGAAGACTTATTTGTGTTGATCTTCCCAAAGTCTGGTGCCACTCTCAGAAAGCACTAAATAAAGTTACATTCTTACATAGCAAGGACACAAGAGGAGTGCAGTGATATATAACAAAGAAAAGTAATTAACTCAAAAGTCTAGTGTTGTTAACATCAAAACTACTATCTATCCTTTTCCATATCCCGTTTACATTGATTAACATCCTCCCAGGTGCCTAAAAGATAAAGAATATGGAGGTCTAGCAGCAGTCATTGAGTCAACAGTGAAAACTGTCACCAATGTAATTTTTAACTCTTTAGAAAAGGCTCTGTTTCTTTAAGATGCTTTTAAGCTTTGTGTCTCTCGCAGTTGGGGGCTGTAAGCAATCCACAGCTGTAAGAAGTCTAGGGAACCTGTTAGACAAGCTAGAGAGTTATCAGAGGGCATTTAACTGAAACATCCCTTTCAAATGCAGAAGACTAAAGCCCTGAATTGACTTTTTCCAGAGAATATCAGGAGAATGGAGAAGCAGAGTACAAAGGCCAGCAGATTCTTATTGGGGGGGGGGGGGTGGATGCTCAGGAGATTCCAGGGGGAACCCCTGAAACCTGATCACGTCCTTGCGTTTGTCAGGCTTCCTTCCACGTGACCTTGTCACGGGCGGGATTCCTCATGCTGGCCCCCAACATCTCCCCCTTATTTATTATTTAAAAAAAAAATCAGGTGCACTTCTGTTGCGAGATTCTGAATGCTCTGCCGAAGAATCCTGACAATACAAGGAAGAATAATTACGAACAGCAAGATTATAAACAGTAGACAGAATAGTCTTTCCAGAAATGAAGTTAGAGAAAGTGTGGAAAAAGTCATTGGCTTCTCCTGCGCCAGTAAAATCTAACCAGGAGTGTTCCAAGGTCTGAATCTGATTATGAAGTTTCCCTAAGTCTAAACTAATATCTGAGCTGTTTCAAACACCTAAAATATGATTTTTCAACATATTGGGCATTTGCACTTGTTGAGTCAATGATTGCTGCCACAGTAACAATAACAATAACAGTAACAGTTATTGTTACACAGCAAGAACATAATTATCATATCAATAAGTTGTTACAGTTATGGGCATCACAGGGTGGATGTTTTAAAACCCAAAAAAGCAAACATTATTTTGAGGAGTTAAACAAGATGAAAGCATACATTGTTCACAAGGCACTACATTGGGTCCATTTGTACATTAAGTTTTCTGGAATCATTAGCAAAAAGAAAAACATAAGGAAAGGATAAACAAGCCAAAATAGAGTCATTTTCTGGTTGGAGTTTGCGCTGCAGCAGCTGTCAGTCCCGGTGGGATCTCAATGTTTATCTTGCCTCTCCTGCCGGTGCAAGCAGCGGCCCTCGTCCCACCCTCTGCTGAAACCGCGGCGGCAAAGTGAGACAAAAACTTGAGCAAATAGCATACAGTTCCCATATATCTCCTTTCCCCATCAAGTCTCTGTCCCATAGTTTTTGCAGATGGACGCTGGCACAGCTACGGGGCTGCAGTACACTGGGTTCCAACAGTCAGTCAGGCTGGTCCTGCCCGCGGCTCCTGGCGCGCGGCTGTTCTGTGCAGCTGTGGCGGCAGAGCAGTTTCCCTTTTTCTTTTGTGGCAAATCAGTCTGTCCAGGATCCAAATAGACGAATCTGCATCCTGTGGAAAAAATACAAGCACTTCCTCGACCGGCAGTTAATTTTGGGTCGGGATTTTTTTTATTGTCCGGAGAGGAGGTCTTTTCACTTTACCAACGGTTTTACATTTTATTGTTCCAGACGAATCAGCATTTCACTTATTACAAAGAGAACATGTTGTAAAATCTGATGGGGGAAAACTACACTTAAATTTCCTTTTTTAATAATATTTTTTTTATTTTTCTGAATTAGCAAAACATGTGAGGGTAAATGATGCAAGATTTGACCACAATAATTTCCTATAGCAATCTGCCAATCATCATCAAACATTTGAAAAGCATCAAGTTGTTTTCTGTTATATGGAATTACAATTTTTGATGGCTCTTTACTAAACAATTTAATAAATCAATATACTTGAATTAATCTTTATAATTAATATATTAATTAATATATATATTGCAGCAATACAACATGCACACAACTAATACCAAACAACACAAACCAATGCATTGTAATAATACATGTCTCACA
>SJYH01007362.1:20269-40090 GCA_006408735.1 Sylvicapra grimmia | reverse complement strand
CCCCGCCCTCCCCTCTCACCCCAAAGCAACCACTGACGGGCTTTTCATCACGATCCATTAGTCTGCGTTTTCCAGAATTCTATCCGAGTGGAATCCAAGCTGTTGGGTGTAACATATAAGGTTACTATAAAACACACGCGCACAGACGTTCCTACACTTTCTTCTGGGTAAATACCTAGGCATGGAAAGGGGATTCAAATCGCAAACTATGCTTAACTTTTTAAGAAACCAACGTGGTGTCACGTTTCACTTCCTCGAGTTCCGTGCCCCGGCCCACACTTGGTGTGGCCCCTTTTTCAAGCTTAGCTGTTCTCTTGGGCCTCCGGTAGCATCTCATCCTGATTTTGATTTGAGCAACATGTTTGTTTACCAACACCCTGGATCTTCTCTGCTGGCGTGTCTATTCACATCTTTTGCCCATTTAAAAATTTTGTTGTTTCTGGTGATTTTCCTCATTCAAATCTTACAGGGTTCCTGCACTCACTCTGTGTGTGTGTGTGTGTGTGTGTGTGTGTGTGTGTGTGTGTAAAGTCACTTCAGTCGTGTATGACTCTTTGCAACCTCTCCAGGCAAGAATACGGGCAATATCCTCCAGGCAATGCTCCAGGCAAAATTCTCCAGGCAAGAATACTGTAGTGGGTTGCCATGCCCTCCTCCAGGGCATCTTCCCAACACGGGGATCAAACCCCTGTCTCCTGGGTATCCTGCATTGTCCAGCGGGTTCTTTCCCATTAGCACCACCTGGGAAGGCCCCCTCACTCACTGGAAAGGGATCAAATATTTAATGAGGAGAAATTATAAAAGGTTTAGAGCTGCGAGGCTTGCACGGACACTGCCAGGAATGTGGATTTCTTAAACAGTTTCCCTTCCCTTTGGTGTTTTTGCCCTTGTGAATGTGTCTTTTTTTCTTCAATGACTGAAAGATCAAAATGCAGACACCACAGCGTGAAGAAGCAGCAGGATCCGGATAGAAGTCCTGAATCCGCTCCTCGAGGAAGCCGCGTTGCGGCGCCGGGTCCCCTGGGTGCCTTGTGGCCTTTCTCTCCTTTCATCTTGTTTCATCGCCAGCGAGGGGGCAGCCCAGCCCCCAGCCCGCGGTCCAATCCCGTGCGGAGGTGCAGGCCGTCTCCAAGGGAACCGGACCGTCCTCCTGTTCTTTCCGCCACCCCCTCCAAGTCCTGTAAGCGCATCTCTCATGTATCAGGGAAACACGCAAGAGGGGAGATTTGCCTGCTGATGAGAAGAAATCACTCGGCCCGGCGGGTCTCCGGATGGGGGCTTCCCATCGGGCTCCCTCTTCCCCCGCTACTGTGGGGGTCAGGGGCCCGCGGTGCACGGAGCCCCCAGACAGCAGGTTCACAGGCCCAGCAGTGGGGAGTGACAGGATGCTACAGACGTGGAGGTGGCGGGAGCAGGTTGCCATGGCAACATAGGTGAAGGCCAGTCGGCACAGGGCCAGCCTGGTTCCTGTCCGCTTGGGGGTGGAGCATCCTCTTCTGGTTGGAGGGTCCGGCGAGCCTCTCCCAACCCCCCAGCCTCACAGTGACCTCCAGAGGAAAGGAGCTTCACACAGGGGTTGTCTTTGTCCGAATCAGAAACGTGTGATGACATGGTGCTCGCCCTTAGTATGGGAAATACGATCTCTTCTCTTCTATTACATTTATAGTATACAGAGTACGTGGCATTATTTTCTCTTCTGTTCCATAAAAAATGATTCACTGAACTGAATGCATGACCCTAATGGTGCAGATTTGAGGTCTGGAAAAGTGCCCAGATTAATGGATAAACTTTCAGGTGCTTTCCTAAGTGTGGTCAGAGGCTCACGTGCTTCCTTTCCTCTTTGAGGCAGAAAGAAACTGAGGCGCAGATTCAGATTCACGACTCTCCTGCTGGGGTCCCAGCTGAGCGGGCAGGGTCTGGGCAGCCAGGGCAGGGTCCTCCCCAGTGGCCACTGCCTCCCGGCTCAGGCAGGGAAGGGGTGTCTCCAGTTGCAAAGGAGAAGTTTGCTTTTTAGCCAGTTTTAGCTGAGAAAGACTGAGGGCAGGAGGAGAAGGGGGCGACAGAGGATGAGATGGTTGGATGGCATCACCGACTCGATGGACATGAGTCTGAGCAAGCTCTGGGAGTTGGTGATGGACAGGGAGGCCTGGCGTGCTGCAGTCCATGGGGTCGCAAAGAGTTGGATATGACTTAGCCACTGGGCAACAAACAACACTGAAATGCAGTGGTCTCACTTGAGGGCGCTAACTGGTCTACAAAGACACTAGAATATAATTTCTTCCTTTCCCTTAAAAAATGCTTTTCAGGGGTAAAAGTCCATATTCTTGATATTTTCAAATCTCCCAAAGCAATTCATCTCAAGTTTAGAATATTTTCTGGGAAGGTGTCCTCCGATTTGTAAAGTCCACATTTATTGTCAACACATTTTCCTCTAGAAATGCATTTCAATTGGTCTTTATTTTTGTTTTCAACATTGAGTTCATTCAATTTAAATTTCTCTTTTTAGAATTTATTCTACCTGCTTCTGAGTCGTAGTTATTTGATGCCATAGTAGATCAGTAGGGCCCCAGAATCATTAGTATAATTAATTACCGAAAAAATAAGACTGTAACGAAGCAATTCTTTCAGGAGTGTAATATTTATTTGAAATTGCGCAGAGCTGGTTCTGTGCTTTCCTCTATTTTTCCTAGTGTGCCGTTCTTTTCTTTCCTTCCGTCTTTCCTTTCCTCGCTCAGCCTCCCTTTGCCTCTCGTTCACTCTCGAGGCTGTGTGTGAGTGTCTGTTTTGAAATGCCAGCAATCTTTCTCTTTAGTCATTTATACTCCGGGCCAGTTAAGTATCCGGGCCATTCCCCGTTCTGTCTGTTCCATCCTCACCTTTGTCACCTTCACAGCAACGGGGTCTAAGCTGCCCAGAGAGGGTGGGCTGACTCAGCACAGGCAGGAATCCTGATGAAATATGAGGAGACCCCAGCATCATTTAAAAGCTTCCCTCCAAAGTGAGAACATAACAGTTCCGGAGACTAGCAAGGGCATGCTGGGTTTGGATGTGACAAATGATGGATAATAATGCCATTTGTCTTCAGGAAAACAAGGCTTCCTGAGCGTGTGGGGAGTACGGACAGGGGGCGGTGATCTCACTTCTGGGGGTGGGTTGGACAGGGACAAGCGAGGCAACCAGCTCACAGGCGATCCGCCAGCCAACTCCCCAGCTACCGAGCCACACTGAGCACCGTCAGAAGGCAGCATAGCACCTGCCTAAAACAGAGAAATCCCACCGTGAGTCACCGGCTTTCAGCGCAGAATCAGCAGACCTGCCGTGAAAGCGAAAGTCGCTCAGTCGCGTCTGACTCTCTGTGACCCCCATGGACTATACAGTCCGTGGAATTCTCCAGGCCAGATGCTGGAGTGGGTAGCCTTTCCCCTCTCCAGGGGCTCATCCTAACCCAGGTCTCCTGCATTGCAGGAGGATTCTTTACCAGCTGAGCCACAGGGAAGCCCAAGAACATTGGAGTGGGTAGCTTTTCCCTTCTCCAGGGGATCCTCCCAACAAAGGAGTCGAACCGGGGTCTCCTGCATTGCAGGCGGATTCTTTGCCCACTGAGCCCTCCCGTGGTGTAATGGTGAGCACCCTGGACCCTGAACCCAGCAGTGAAAGGCCGGCCCGTGATAGTCCTTCTGAAGCAGAGACTGAGGTTCCCAAGTGCAGACTGCTTGGGTGCAAGGGCCTAGGAGCCGCCCGGAGCCCCTCTGCAGACGGGAGTCAACGCCCCCCGCCCCTGTCCTCTTGCACAGAGAGCTGCCACCTCCCCGCCAGTTTCAAGAGCAGGCGGTGGGACAGAACCTGGCCCTGCACCCTTGGGTGACCCCTGTCCTTCCCGGCAGGAAGTGCCTTGGCTGCACGGTCCCCCCGGGGGGAGCACCGTGCCCCCTAGTGTCCCCTTGCTGGCAACTGGCTTTGCAAATGTTTTGGAAACTGGGACACTGGCGTTTATAGCTGCATAAACTCTCTTTCAAGGGCATAGTTCAATCTGTCAAACTTTCATCAGACAAGAAACTGGATCTTGGAGCTCTGGACTTGTGCTACCACGGAAACCTCCAGAAATTTCAAGTTGGTGGTGTCTCATTATCTCAGAGTCCGTACCTGATGCTGACAGAAGGAAAGCAACGTGAGAGCTGAAATACCCGTGGGGCGCGACTTTAAGGGCCACCAGCTATTTCTGCATGTCATGTAGTCACTATTGTTAAAGAAAGCCGTATTATCCCAGGAAATTAGATCCAGCTCCTTAAAATTTACAAATTACACGCTCAAAGTTTTTCAAAATAGTTACAGAACAAAAGTATTTAATACTCTGTCACACAGGAATCAGCATAATAAATTATAATGCTTTTAATAGCCATGACTTCAGTAAAGAATATTTTCTGTTGTGAAATACAGTTGGTATGAAAACCTGAACGTTAGTTGGTAGGGGATGTAGCAGAAATGCCGAAAAGTTGAAACCTGGTTTGCTAGCAGTGAAATGAAGTTGCCGAAATCCGAGGAACCCTGACCCTGAGGGGCCGTGAGAGTCTCCAGTTGGGGGGGGGGGTGGCATCCGGTCTGCTCTCTGCGTGTGGTCTTCCTTCCTGTACAGTCTGCGCTGCAGCGACATCCGTGGGTCAGGAAGAGAGCCTCGCCTGCAGGGAAGGGATGGGCAGGTGCCTGGTGGAAACACACCTCCAGCACCATGGACAGGAACACAATCTTCCCTGGACGTGAAGCTGACCAGGGTCAGGGGGCAAGTCAGGAGCTGGGACAGGGTGGAGGGTGCAGATGGTGATAAAAGGGTTAAAGAGGCGGGTAAGTCTGAAGCCAGGTGCTGAGCGCTCCTTTTCTCAGGCTTCTGCAGGGCACAGGGTTATCACTGGGGGATGTAAGCAAGACCAGGGAAGGGTCTGACCACACAGTGGCCAGGGCACACTTGTGCGTGCACACACACACACACACACACACACACACACACATCATCGAGGATGGAAACTCGGCAGCATAACCCAGGCTGTGGGGTCCAGAGGAGACCCTCCTCCGGCACAAGACAGCGGGTCAGGTTGCTCAGAACTGCCCGAGAACTGCACTGGGGCCAGAGCTGGTCCCCTCTGGGGCAGGCCTTTGTTGACCTTTTGAACTGTGGTTTTCGAGAAGACTCCTGAGGGTCCGTTGGACTGCAAGGAGATCCAACCAGTCTGTCTTAAAGGAAATCAGTCCTAAATATTCATTGGAAGGACTGATGCTGAAGCTGAAGCTCCAATACTTTGGCCACCTGATGAGAAGAACTGACTCGTTGGCAAAGACCCTGATGCTGGGAAAGATTGAAGGCAGGAGAAGGGGACGACAGAGGATGAGATCCTGGATGGCATCACCGACTCGATGGACATGAGTTTGGGTGGACTCCGCGAGTTGGTGATGGACAGGGAGGCCTGGCCTGCTGCAGTCCCTGGGGTCACAAAGAGCCGGACACGACTGAGCGGCTGAACTGAACTGAACTTGGTGACCTTTCTGGAATTCCTTGGGTTGGTCAGCCTTGCACGAGAAGCTTGAGATCTGCCGCCGTGCGAATATTTGCAGCACAGAAGGGAGCCAGGGCCAGGAGCCAGCATATAGCTGGAAGAGGCTGTTGGGAGGAGCGGGTGTAAAGCGAGGGACATGCAGCTCCTCTGTCACCGCCTGAAGCAGCTGGAAGACGTGCTTCCCAAAGGTGCTGGCCGCCGGGCGTGGAGACCGCAGCCGGTTCGGAGCCCGGCCGCTCCCGCAGCCCCTGCACCCCACTTCCTGGACGGCCACTCTTGCGTGGAGGGTGTCCTGCCAGTTTGCACAGTTGTGCCAGTGCACCCAGGGAGGCGCCCACAGCTGGGTGACGAGCACAGGTCGGGGGCTGTTAACCGGGCCGGCGGGTACCGGGCGGTCCCGGCGAGGCCGAGCCTGAGGGCCGTGCCCGGGGTCCGCGTGCCGGAGCTGGGGGCTCTCCCGCCGCGGCCGCCGCGTGTGTCTGGCCTTCCAGGTCTCTGTCCCCAAGGGGACGGAGCGGCCGCCCTGATGAAACTGCGGCGCCCTTCAGTTGTGACCTTAGTATTATTATTATTATTTTCCTCAGAATTTAACAGTTTGGGTTTCTCTTTTCTTCAACTAACTTCATAGTACCAACCTCAGGTCAAAAGCTGACACAGAATATTCTATGATTTAAAAAATAGCTTTTCCTCCAGTGAAATAGGTAGCGTCCCCGAGTGTCAGATGTGGGTAATATCTTGGTTTGCTGTAACAAAGCGACACAGAGTGGGTGTCTCAGACGCCAGAGCTTTACTGTCTCCTGCTTTCGGAGGTCAGGGTCCTGTGGTCAAGGCTTGGGTAGGGCTGGTTCCTGCCTTGGCCCTGCCCCGGCCCCCAGCGATGGAGGAGATTCTCGGGGTTCCTGGGCTGTAGCTACGTCTCCCCGAGTCTGTCTCCAGCTTCATAGCGTTCTCCTGTGTGTGTGCGTCTCTGGCTGAGTTTCCCCTGTTTATACAGACACTAATCATGTGTGATCTGGGGCCCACCCTGCTCCAGTACGACCTTGTCTCAACTAATTACGTCTCCATCCACCCTCTTTCCAAGTGAAGTCACATTCTAGGGGCTGGGGCTTAAGACATCAACCCACAAGTTTTTAGTGAAGGTGATTCAACCCACCAGAGTTGCAGTCAAAGTATAGTTGCCATTTTTCCTTCTTACACTTGAGCCTGTTTTTAGCAGAGTGTGTACCCAGAATTCAGATTTTCAAAGGTTAATTCTGTTACCAGCAGCGGGCTCTGTGAAAGTTGTGAAGATAAAGACGTGAATTTCACAGTGCCGCGCTCACGCGGGTTCACAGCCCACTGCACACAGCGGGCTTTAGTCCTATTTTGACAAGATCGCCGTGTTCTGATGAAATAGCAGGAAGTGACGTTTGCGGTCAACGTGATGGCGGTTTCTTTCTGTTGGCCTCCATGAGCTCATTCGCAGCATTGGTGCTTGTGCCTGAGTCTATCTGTGCTTTAATCACATGTGACACTTCCTGAATGTGTCAGTCACTCAGTCGTGTCTGACTCTTTGTGACCCCGTGGACTGCAGCCCGCCAGGCTGCTCTGTCCATGGGATTCTCCAGGCAAGAATGCCACAGTAGATTGCCATTCCCTTCTCCAGGGGATCTTCCCGACCCAGGGAGCGAAACTGTGTCCCCTGTGTCTCCTGAATGCTGGTGGGTTCTTTACTGCTGAACCACCAGGGAAATCACTTGTTAATATAAATCAGGTAAAAACAGGCACAGGTGAATTACATACATGAAAAGTTTGCCATGATGTGATGAGCAGAGTGGAGGAAAATGAATCAGGGGTGCAGCTGAGCACCAGAGCTAGGGGAGGCCCAGCAAGAAGTGCACTGGGAGGGGGCGGGACGGGCCCGCGGGGCAGACGTGGGCACAGACCTGCCTGGGCCCCCAGGGCAGCGGTTGCCAGGCTCCCGGGCCCGGGCGTGAGCTGGGGCCCCGGGGTGCAGGTCACGTGGGCGGGGAACTTCCATGGCAACAAGCCTCGGGGAGAGAAGAGGTGACAGAGCCCTGTCCTGAAAGGGCACCCGGGGAGCAGCCTGGGGCCTGCGCGGCGGGAGCCGGCTCCCACAGCCCCTCTGAAGCGGCCAGCCCAGAAGCTCCCCGGGTTTGTATAGCACCTGCTGTTTGCAGCCTTGTGTAGGCCATGTGGGCAAGGGAACAACAAAGTCAATCTGACCAGGACAGGGTCTTGTCCCGTGGGAGGAGGACACACACACGTTTGCACAACCCCCTGCAGGCACCCACATGCACCCACATGCACACACACCCCATGCACACATGCACATGTGTAGACACATCAACACACATGTACACACATGAGCATGTGTACACACATCACATGCACATGTGCACACACATCAATGCACACGCGCACACGTGTACATGCTTCAACATACAGATGCACACATGTACACACATCACATGCACACGTGTGTACACACACACACTTGTGCACACATACACTTAAGGTCAACATTGCCAACCTGGATGAGCTACAAAACCATTATGTGAGATCTGATAATGGGTCGCACAACCAGTGATTACATTTCTCACGTTTGTGAAAAGTACAAACATCGGAAGGTGAGGCACAGGGAAAGAAACCACATTATATTTTCCATTCTTGATATAAAAGATCCCAACCACAACAAGCTGTCCCCCCCCAGTCACTCGAGCGGCTGTAATAAGAAAGGACAGACCGTAACGTGGCTGTGGAGAAACCTGAGGCCTGTGCGTTGCGGGTAACGAGGTAAAATGGTGCGGCCACTCTGGAAAGTAGTTCACAGTGCCTTACAAAGTTCAGCCTCAAGTCACCACATGACCCAGAAAGTCCACTTCTAAGCATATACCTAAGATAATAGAAAATTTATGTTCACACAAAAACTTGTGCATGACTTTCCTAACAGCAGTATTCATAAGAGTTAAGCAGTGAGAACAACCCTAATGTCCATCAGGTGTAAATGGACATCAAAATCGGTCTCTCCATACCAGGGAATCCCAGTCAGCCATAAAAGGGAATTACGTTCTTATATATCTGGTGTAGCACAGATGAAACTTGAAGATATTACGCTAAGTAAAAGGAACCAGACCGTACACGTTGCACGGTACTATTTGTTTGAAATGATTCTGTTTGTGTGAAATATCCAGCCTAGAGGTCTGCTGGGGTCCGAATCAGTCCGCTGGGGCGGCCCTAACGAAAGAGCACAGTCGGGGTGGCGCTTAGACCTTTATTTCCACACAGCTCTGCAGGCTGGCGCTGCCAGGCCAGGGTGTGGGCAGGTTTGGTTTCTCCTGAGGCCTCTCTCCTCGGCCTGCAGACACTCGCCCACCCCGCGTGTCTTCATGTGGACTTTCTCTGTGAACCTGCACTCCGGGGTCTTTCTGTGTCTGAATCTCTCCTTAAACGGGCAGCCATCAGGCTGGATCGTCTCACTTTAGTGATGCCTTCGTGAAGCCTCCATCTCCACGTGCAGCCACCCTCTGAGGGGCTGAGGTCAGGACTCCAGCACCAGGCACCTCTGTCCCCGGGATTCTCCAGGCGGGAATGCTGGAGTGGGTTGCCGTGCCCGCCCCCAGGGGATCTTCCCGACCCAGGGATCAAACCCCTATCTCTTACGCCTCCTGCATTGGGAAGCAGGTTCCTTACCTCCCGAGCCACTTGAAGCTAATGGGCCAGGTCTTCCTTTGGGGTGTTGAAGACCATCTGACGCTGATTCTGGTGATGGGCGCACAGCCTTGCCAGTACACTGAGAGACGCTCAAGTGAACTCTTTAAAGGGATGAGTTTTATGACCTGTGAATTATATGCCTCAGTTAAAAAACAATCTTCTGCTAACATCGAAAAGAGGCTGATGCAAGTGCCCAGTGGAAGAAAGACGTGAGAAATGAGGGCAGAACGTGGGGAAGTGCCTCCTGTACCCTGCAGGACCCGCGGGCTGCTTTCCCAGTGCCTTTGAGCAGCCCCCTGCTAAGGACTCCACGCTGTTGCCAGGCTCCAAATTCCAGGAAGGAGAAAATGCTGAGGCATAAAACAAAGGCTCGCGGTGGCTGAATTCCCCGGCTGAGCCCCGGTGACTCAGCTTCTGCGGGCAGGCAGGTCGGGTCTGGAGCGGGCGCTTCTGTGCTGCGAAGACAGTCCCTCTGCAGCGCCCCCCGCCTGCTCCTCCGAGCGTCTCGCGTCCACAGCTGCCTTGTGCAAAAGCCATCATGCCTGTTCCGCCTGCCCCCGGGGGCCTGGGCGGGGGCTTTGTGGAGCCCCTTGCTGCCTGACGGAGCCCCGAGCCTTGGGGACACGGGGCCGCCCACGGCGGCTGACGGCTGTCTCTGCCGTCTGCCTGCTCATCCTTCCGACTGTGCATTTGCACAAACCGAATACCGCAGCCTTCTCGCAGCATCGTAGGGAACCACGGCTTGTGACGTGTAGGAAAAAACTGGGGTGAAAGGGGCCTTAGAATAACAGTGAGCGTCAGCCAGTTTGATGCGATTCTCCTCAGGTGTGCCTTAATAGGTCACGAATCTTGAAAGATCATGAGAAACGGCTAACGGAAAGCGCCTCCGCAGCAGACACTGGCACTCTGCTGGAGACAAAGCAGCAGAGCACGTCCTGCGGGAGGGGCAGTAACCGCTCACGTCACCGCTGAATCTGCGGCCGCTACTGTCTCTCTACGTAACGCCCTCAGTTCCTATGCGACAACACGGCCAGGCCGTTCCTAGTGGCAGAAAATATCCCTAATGTGTGGATGCGAAAAGTCTATATTCTGGCAAAAGTGACACTTTTAAGAGTGTGAATTTGCAGTAGAAAAAGGTCACTTTACCTGAGCGCGCATGAAAAATTCACGCAGCTCGTCGTCATCCACGGTCACAAAAGAGAACATGAGCTGAAATCAGCCAATAATGTGGAAAATCCAAGGACCTCGCGTATTCTCAACTCTTTCCCTGCCCGAGTCAAGCCTGGCTCCAGGGAGGGGTGGCGGCTCCTTGGTCCCTGGCGCCCTCTGCAGGAGGAAAGGGGGAGTGACGAGGGTCAGCAGGACGTCTGGACGGCGCGAGCGAGCAGGCCTGCTGACAAAATCAGCTGTGAGCGCACCTGCGCCGGGGTAGCATCTGCGCGTGATTTACGGCTCCAGGAATTTCGGGTTGAGAAGCCTTCAACCGGAGAAGACATAAGGCGTTCTTTCATAGGACGACTTACCGACATAAAGAGACCAGTTCTTCCTGATTTTCAAAATAGTTGTTTGGTTGCTAAGTCCTGTCCGCCTCTGCAATCACATGGACTGCAGCACACCNAAGCCTCCATCTCCACGTGCAGCCACCCTCTGAGGGGCTGAGGTCAGGACTCCAGCACCAGGCACCTCTGTCCCCGGGATTCTCCAGGCGGGAATGCTGGAGTGGGTTGCCGTGCCCGCCCCCAGGGGATCTTCCCGACCCAGGGATCAAACCCCTATCTCTTACGCCTCCTGCATTGGGAAGCAGGTTCCTTACCTCCCGAGCCACTTGAAGCTAATGGGCCAGGTCTTCCTTTGGGGTGTTGAAGACCATCTGACGCTGATTCTGGTGATGGGCGCACAGCCTTGCCAGTACACTGAGAGACGCTCAAGTGAACTCTTTAAAGGGATGAGTTTTATGACCTGTGAATTATATGCCTCAGTTAAAAAACAATCTTCTGCTAACATCGAAAAGAGGCTGATGCAAGTGCCCAGTGGAAGAAAGACGTGAGAAATGAGGGCAGAACGTGGGGAAGTGCCTCCTGTACCCTGCAGGACCCGCGGGCTGCTTTCCCAGTGCCTTTGAGCAGCCCCCTGCTAAGGACTCCACGCTGTTGCCAGGCTCCAAATTCCAGGAAGGAGAAAATGCTGAGGCATAAAACAAAGGCTCGCGGTGGCTGAATTCCCCGGCTGAGCCCCGGTGACTCAGCTTCTGCGGGCAGGCAGGTCGGGTCTGGAGCGGGCGCTTCTGTGCTGCGAAGACAGTCCCTCTGCAGCGCCCCCCGCCTGCTCCTCCGAGCGTCTCGCGTCCACAGCTGCCTTGTGCAAAAGCCATCATGCCTGTTCCGCCCGCCCCCGGGGGCCTGGGCGGGGGCTTTGTGGAGCCCCTTGCTGCCTGACGGAGCCCCGAGCCTTGGGGACACGGGGCCGCCCACGGCGGCTGACGGCTGTCTCTGCCGTCTGCCTGCTCATCCTTCCGACTGTGCATTTGCACAAACCGAATACCGCAGCCTTCTCGCAGCATCGTAGGGAACCACGGCTTGTGACGTGTAGGAAAAAACTGGGGTGAAAGGGGCCTTAGAATAACAGTGAGCGTCAGCCAGTTTGATGCGATTCTCCTCAGGTGTGCCTTAATAGGTCACGAATCTTGAAAGATCATGAGAAACGGCTAACGGAAAGCGCCTCCGCAGCAGACACTGGCACTCTGCTGGAGACAAAGCAGCAGAGCACGTCCTGCGGGAGGGGCAGTAACCGCTCACGTCACCGCTGAATCTGCGGCCGCTACTGTCTCTCTACGTAACGCCCTCAGTTCCTATGCGACAACACGGCCAGGCCGTTCCTAGTGGCAGAAAATATCCCTAATGTGTGGATGCGAAAAGTCTATATTCTGGCAAAAGTGACACTTTTAAGAGTGTGAATTTGCAGTAGAAAAAGGTCACTTTACCTGAGCGCGCATGAAAAATTCACGCAGCTCGTCGTCATCCACGGTCACAAAAGAGAACATGAGCTGAAATCAGCCAATAATGTGGAAAATCCAAGGACCTCGCGTATTCTCAACTCTTTCCCTGCCCGAGTCAAGCCTGGCTCCAGGGAGGGGTGGCGGCTCCTTGGTCCCTGGCGCCCTCTGCAGGAGGAAAGGGGGAGTGACGAGGGTCAGCAGGACGTCTGGACGGCGCGAGCGAGCAGGCCTGCTGACAAAATCAGCTGTGAGCGCACCTGCGCCGGGGTAGCATCTGCGCGTGATTTACGGCTCCAGGAATTTCGGGTTGAGAAGCCTTCAACCGGAGAAGACATAAGGCGTTCTTTCATAGGACGACTTACCTACATAAAGAGACCAGTTCTTCCTGATTTTCAAAATAGTTGTTTGGTTGCTAAGTCCTGTCCGCCTCTGCAATCACATGGACTGCAGCACACCAGGCTCCTCCGTCCTCCATTATCTCCTGGAGCTTGCTCAAACTGATGTCCTGAATCAGCAATGCCTTCCAACCATCTCATCCTCTGTCGCCCCCTTCTCCTCCCACCTTCAATCTTTCCCAGCACCAGGGTCTTTTCCAGTGAGTCAGTTCTTTGCATCAGGTGGCCACAGTGTTGGAGCTTCAGCATCAGTCCTTCCAATGAATATTCAGGGTTTATTTCCTGTAGGATGGACTGGTTTTATCTCCTTGCTGTCCAAGGGACTCTTCAAGAGTCTTGTTCAGCACTGTAATTCGAAAGCATCAATTCTTTGGCATTCAACCTTCTTTATGGTCCAACTACTGGAAAAACCACAGCTCTGACTAGATGGACCTTTGTCAGCAAAGAGATGTCTCTGCTTTTTAATACGCTGTCTAAGTTTGTTATAACTTTTCTTCCAAGGCACAAGTGTCTTTTAATTTCATGGCTGCAGTCACTATCTGCAGTGATTTTGGAGCCCAGGAAAATAAAATTTTTCACTGCTTCCACTTTTTCCCCTTCTATTTGCAATGAGAAGATTGGACTGGATGCCATGAGCTTAGTTTTTTGAATGTCAAGTTTTAAGCCAGCTTTTTCAGTCTCCTCTTTCACTTTCATCAAGAGGCTCTTCAGTTCCTCTTCACTTTCTGCCATAAGGGTGGTGTCATCTGCAATTTTTAGGTTGTTATTTCTCCCAGAATCTTGATTTTGGCGTGATTCAGCCAGTCCAGCGTTTCTCATGATGTACTCTGCATAGAAGTTAAATAAGCAGGGTGACAATATACAACCTTGACGTACTCCTTTCCCAATTTGGAACCGGTCTGTTGTTCCAAGTTCTAATTCTTGCTTCCTGACCTGCATACAGATTTCTCAAAAGGCAGGTCAGGTGGTCTGGTATTCCCATCTCTTTCAGAATTTTCACAGTTTGTTGTGATTCCCACAGTCAAAGGCTTTAGCGTAGTCAATGCAGCAGTTTCGTAGTTAAATCGCTCAGTCATGTTCAACTCTGCAACCATATTGAGTGAAGCAGAAGTAGATGCTTTTCTGAAACTTTCTTGCTTTTTCTATGAGCCAACAAATGTTGGCAATTTGATCTCTGCCTTTTCTAAATCCAGACTGAACATCTGGAATTTCATGGTTCACGTCCTGTTGAAGCCTAGCTTGAAGGATTTTGAGCATTACCTTGCTAGTACGTGAAATGAGTGCAACTGTGCAGTAGTTTGAACATTTCTGGCCTTTCTTTGGGATTGGAATAAAATCTGACCTTTTCCAATCCTGTGGCCACTGCTGAGTTTTCCAAATTTGCTGGCATATTGAATGTAGCACTTTCACAGCATCATCTTTTAGGATTTGAAATAGCTCGACTGGAATTCCACCACCTCCACTATCTTTGTTTGTAGTGATGCTTCCTAAGGCCCACTTGACTTCTCATTTCAGGATGTCTGGCTCTAGGTGAGTGCTTAGGGTTTCTGGGTCACTAAGATCTTTTTTGTATAATTCTTCTATATATTCTTTCCACCTTTTCTTATTATCTTCTGCTTCTGTTAGGTCCATACCATTTCTGTCCTTTCTTGTGCCCATCTTTGCATGAAATGTTCCCTTGGTATCTCTAATTTTCTTGAAGAGATCTCTAGTCTTTCACATTCTATTGTTCCCCAATAAAAGCTATCAATTTTCCCTCTGGACGACAGATACATGAATTATAAAGTTTACATGAAAAATAAATAAGAATCAATAATAAAATCTTGACAAAGAAGAATTTAGGTTGGGGGAAGGGTCTAACCCTTCCAGGCATTAAAACATGTGATAAAGTGTCTATAAATACAGCAAGGTAGCATTAGCACATTATTGGAACAGAACAGAAAGTCAAGGAGTCAGCCCAGGAGCAGATGGAAAGTTAGGGTGGTAAGTGCCCCCTCTTAGGCCTTACTGAGAGAAAGATGGGCTTTTTACTGCATGACGTGGAGACACGTGGACTGCCTCTGGGAAAATGTAAATTAGATCCATACCCTGTGCTGTGGGGCTCATCCCAGAGCTTCAGAGATTTGTGAGCCAAACGTGAAACCACCGGTGTCTGAAGAGGTGGTTGGTGGTGTGCCACGTGACCCTGGACCTCCACGTGTGAGGTGCTGAGTTCTGGGGCTGCTCCTACCAAGGAACCCACGTGCTGTTCCCACCACCAGGAGCTGTGGGTCTGGTCGTCCGTCACAGGAGTCACCTGCATGGACTCTGCACATGTCTGTTTGCTGCGGGTCCAGGCTGTGAGGGTCCACACGGTGGTTCATGGCACTGGGCATCCGGCACCTAACTCTTCAGAGAGGAAGGGCCTTCACTGAGGCGAACTTCCTCAAAGGCGAGAGGATCAAACAGGACATCTGCGCTGACAGTCACAATTCTAAAAGACACCTGCACCCCGGTGTGCATCACAGCACTGTTTACGATAGCCAGGACCCGGAAGCAACCTAGAAGTCCATCAACAGATAAATGGATACGGAAGGTGTGGTAAATATATGCAACGGAATATTACTCAACCATAAAAAATAACAAATTTGAGTTAGTTCTAATGAGGTGAATGAATCTAGAGCCTATTATACAGAGTGAAGTAAGTCAGAAAGAGACAGAGTATGTTAATGCATATGCATAGAATTAAAAGACGCTTGCTCCTTGGAAGAAAAGCTATGACCAACCTGGACAGCATATTAAAAATTAGACACATTACCTTGCCAACAAAGGTCCATCTAGTCAAAGCTATGGTTTTTCTAGTAGTCGTGTATGGATGTGAGAGTTGGACTATAAAGAAAGCTGAGCGCAGAAGAACTGATGCTTTTGAACTGTGGTGTTGGAGAAGACTCTTAAGAGTCCCTTGGACTGCAAGGAGATCCAACCAGTCCATTCTAAAGGAGATCCGTCCTGAGTGTTCACTGGTAGGACTGATCCTGAAGCTGAAGCTCCAAAACTTTGGTCACCTGATGTGAAGAGCTGACTCATTGGAAAAGACCCTGATGCTGGGAAAGATTGAAGGTGGGAGGAGAAGGGAATGACAGTGGATGNTTGGACTATAAAGAAAGCTGAGCGCAGAAGAACTGATGCTTTTGAACTGTGGTGTTGGAGAAGACTCTTAAGAGTCCCTTGGACTGCAAGGAGATCCAACCAGTCCATTCTAAAGGAGATCCGTCCTGAGTGTTCACTGGTAGGACTGATCCTGAAGCTGAAGCTCCAAAACTTTGGTCACCTGATGTGAAGAGCTGACTCATTGGAAAAGACCCTGATGCTGGGAAAGATTGAAGGTGGGAGGAGAAGGGAATGACAGTGGATGAGATGGTTGGATAGCATCACTGACTCGATGGAGGTGAGTTTGAGTAGTCTCTGGGAGTTGGTGATGGACAAGAAGCCTGGTGAGCTACAGTGCATGGGTCGCAGAGAGTCTGACATGACTTAGCGACTGAACTTTAACTGCATGGAATTTAGAAAGATGCTACGGATGAACCTATTTGCAGGGAAGGAATGGAGAAAATGCACTGTGGACACAGCGGGGAAGGGAGAGAGTGGGATGAATGAAGAGAGCAGAATTCGCATACAGAATTCGCATCCATACACTGCTGCTGCTGCTGCTGCTGCTAAGTCGCTTCAGTCGTGTCCAACTCTGCGCGACCCCATAGATGGCAGCCCACCAGGCTCCCCCATCTCTGGGATTCTCCAGGCAAGAACACTGGAGTGGGTTGCCATTTCCTTCTCCAATGCATGAAAGTGAAAAGTGAAAGGGAAGTCGCTCAGTCATGTCCCACTCTTAGCAACCCCATGGACTGCAGCCCACCAGCCTCCTCCGTCCATGGGATTTGTGTCAAATAGATCGCTGGGACAGCTGCTGTGTATTAATAACGCAAGGAGCCAAGCCTGCCACTCTGTGATGACCGAGAGGGAGTGGGCACATGTGTATAATGGTGGGCGAGTCATACTGCGTATGGAAGGCGCCAACACAGCACTGGAGAAATTAAAAACCAGGAGAGGCAACAAGCAGCAGGAGCTTAAAGTGCAGCTGCACCCTGGCTCTGATAGCAGCGATGCTCGAGACAGGCAAGGTTTTCTGTGAGACAGCCCTGCTCTTCCGGGCAGGAGCGCTCCGGGGTGCGGTGGACAACAGCCTGCCGACCGCCGGGAAGTCTGTCTCCGCGTTGGAAAGGGAGCGTCTCCTTCCGTCCTGCCTCCTACTGGCCCCGAGCAGCCGGTGATGGGGCCGTCTGTCCCCGCTGCTTTCCTCCCGAATGCTCTCGGGGCCCAGACGTGTCCTTTTTCAAGGTTAGGTTGAGGAGATACGTGTGATTCTCAGAGGACCCTAAATTACTCGTGGCAGTAGGTTATGTCCTGTACTATATGCTTCTTTTTTGGACTACTCAATTATAAAATAGTAAGGCTGATGTTTCTGCCCGCTTATGGCTATCAGCCCTGTTTCTTTGTACTTAAAGCTTGTCGTGTAGAACTTTTCTGAACTGAAGAATCATCTACGGTGCAAACTGAAAGGATAAGGACGTATTTGATTTTTTAAAAAAATCATAAAGTAACCAACCTTACTGATGTGTGATTTGCACACAGCAAAAGTCCACCCATCTCAAGTGTGCCCGTGGATGGCTGTTGATGAACGTGTGACTCTGTGAGCCTTCACACCAACAGGATGTAGACTCCTCTCTCCCCGGTCAGTCCCCGGTGCTGTGGGCCTTGTTTGAACGAGCACTTCCTTATTCTGTATCGGGATGTTTCTTTCAGCACGACCTTGAGCTCCACAAGCACAAGCGCAGACCAAGGGATGCTCTCGGGGTGAAGATGCTCCAAGAGAAAATGAAGACTCAGCAGAGGCGGAGGAAGACCTCCGGCCTCGGCTCTCAGCGGGACCTGGAGAGCCAGCAGAGAGAGGTATCTGTGGTCTGTCGTGTTTGCAGGACAGTCCGCATTCTGCCCCTATAGCGCTTGGGGAAGGGCCCTTCAGGCCTCAGGTTCGCAGCAGGTGCCTGGTCCAACTTCACCTCCTCTCGATCACACGCAAGCCCTTCCCGTCGCATCTTAGCCCGACCATTTCCCAGGGGAGAGCTTGGCTGGCAGAGGTCAGGGAGCTGCCCCCAGGCGCAGCTGGGCAGTGCCAGAGCCGGGGTGTACCCAGGCTGTTGGCTACTCCTCACTGCCCTCGGCAAGACATGCTTTCACCAGCTTTCCCCCACCCACGACCCCTGCTGCCAGCTCCCCCACAGTCCAGGGCCACAGTCCAGGGCCACAGTCCAGGCCCACAGTCCGGGCCCAGAGGCCAGGCCCACAGTCCAGGCCCATCTTGAGCGGAGCTTGCTCAGGACTGGCTCCTTCCTGTCTCTATCTCTGAATTCCTCCTCTGAGTTGCCATCTCAAGCCTCTCCAGAGAGGCTACCCGGACGTCTCAGACGTGTTTCATATGCCTTCCCGACTCCAGGCTTCTTCCCAGTCGATGGCCTGCCTGACTGCAGGGGGCCTGGGTCTTCCCACCATCCCGCCCTCTTCAGGAAGCCTTCATCTGCTCCCAGCAGCTCCCAAACAACACAAACTTCTCCCACACCCTTTTTTCTAATCCAACACAGTTCCTTTTTATTTTTCAGTCAGTTCAGTTCAGTTGCTCAGTCCTGTCTGACTCTCTGCAACCCCACAGACTCCAGCACGCCAGGCCTCCCTGTCCTTCACTGTCTTCCACTCGGACGAGTTTGGGTACAGGTAACTCAGCCACTACGGTAGGTCGGTAGAGTAGGAGACAGCAGGGGAAGAGGAGGGTGGAAGTTAGAAAGGGTCGTAGTCTCAGAAAAGGTTACTCAGTTAAGTAACGTAGTCCACCGGTTTCATAACCTCAAAGTCGAAGTCGTAGTCAGGAAGGTTACTTATAAGTCCTGACTAGAAGAAATCCTACCTGACCAACCTAGAGAAACGTCAGGTTCCCTGAGAATTCAGAAGAGGTTGTGGTGTCAAGTTTTGGTAGTTAAGATTGGTGCTCAGCTTTCTTTATGGTCCAACTCTCACATCCATACATGACTACTGGAAAAACCATAATCTTGACTAGATGGACCTTTGTTGGCAAAGTAATATCTCTGCTTTTTAATACGCTGTCTAGGTTGGTCATAGCTTTTCTTCCAAAGAGCAAGCATCTTTTAATTTCATGTCTGCAGTCACCATCTGCAGTGATTTTGGACGCCCCAAAATAAAGTCTGTCACTGTTTCCAGTTTCCCCATCTATTTGCCATGAAGCAATGGGACCAGATGCCATGATCTTGGTTTTTTGAATGTTGAGTTTTAAGCCAACTTTTTCACTCTCCTCTTTCACCTTCATCAAGAGGCTCTTTAGTTCCTCTTTGCTTTCTGGCATAAAGGTGGTGTCATCTGCGTATCTGAGGTTGTTGGTCTTTCTCCCGGCGATCTTGAGCTGCCCCAGGTCTTACTTGCAGCACACGGGGGCTTCTGTCTTTGCTGCAGCAGGTGACATGTAGGCGACATGTGGGCGACATGTTTTAGTTGCAACCTGGGAGCCCTTGGCTGTGGCTTATGGGATCTAGTTCCCTGACCAGGGATCGAACCTGGGCCCCCTCATTGGGAANCTCCTCTTTCACCTTCATCAAGAGGCTCTTTAGTTCCTCTTCGCTTTCTGGCATAAAGGTGGTGTCATCTGTGTATCTGAGGTTGTTGGTCTTTCTCCCGGCGATCTCGAGCTGCCCCAGATCTTACTTGCAGCACACGGGGGCTTCTGTCTTTGCTGCAGCAGGCGACATGCAGGCGACACGTTTTAGTTGCAACCTGGGAGCCCTTGGCTGTGGCTTATGGGATCTAGTTCCCTGACCAGGGATCGAACCTGGGCCCCCTCATTGGGAATGCAGAGTCTTAGCCACTGGACCACCAGGCAAGTCCCTCACAAAGCTGCTTTTGAAGTTTGCTGTCTTCGTGCCTCAGGTTGATCACCAGAGCCCCCAAGGCCTGAGCTCCATGGATCTGATCTGGGACCACCCCTGAAGTACGTGGTCAATGCAGCTTGTGCCTCCAAAGCATTTACTTTGTGCCAATGAGAGAAAAATAATTTTAAAAAAATCTAAAAAAA
>SJYH01007361.1:152426-173061 GCA_006408735.1 Sylvicapra grimmia | reverse complement strand
AGTCTATATTCTATATATAGAATAAGAACAGACATACCTTTCACAAAGGAAGTTAGCCCAGGGGAAACGATCTGTATGTACTATATACATGACACACCCTGTGAGTCACATGTGCAAATAAGGGCATGGAATCACCCTGATCCCTTCAATTGTATCATCTTCTGATCCTGAATAAGCTATTGAATAAGTTTTGACTGTATTCAAAGGTCCAAGAACACAGAATTGGATGTACTGAGAAGGACTAGAACACCACTCTCATTAACCAATCAAGTGTCATCTCTGATAAGACCGTTGCAATAAAGTTGTGTGTGCGTGTGTGCTAAGTCACTTCAGTCATGTCCAACTGTTTGTGATCCTATGGACTGTAGCCTGCCAGGCTCCCCTGTCGATGGGATTCTCCAGACAGTAATTCTGGAGAGAGTTGCCATACTCTCCTCCAGAGGATCTTCCCCACTCAGGGATTGAATCCATATCTCTTATATCTCCTGCATTGGTAGGCAGCTTCTTCATCACTAGCACCACATGGGAAGCCCCTTGCTAAAGCTTGTCCTCAACTTTCTCCTGCAGCAAGACGCCAGCATGCATGCATCCAACCCGGCTCTGCAGCAGCCCCTCACCCAGGCAGTGGTTTCCACAATGATGAGCCTGGGTGGTAGGTGGTAACTGTGTCTGCTCCCCAACCCACCTGCCCCTCCATGGTGCAACTAAATACATTTGAAGGGGCTCTACAGTTCACGGTGACTTGGATATTCTCCCTGACATCTGAGAATCCCTCATTTAAAGTGATATGAACACATGGGACCTAGAAGTAGAGGGAAGTCACTCCAGTCCTGGGAACACTGTTGCTCANCCTCCATGGTGCAACTAAATACATTTGAAGGGGCTCTACAGTTCACGGTGACTTGGATATTCTCCCTGACATCTGAGAATCCCTCATTTAAAGTGATATGAACACATGGGACCTAGAAGTAGAGGGAAGTCACTCCAGTCCTGGGAACACTGTTGCTCATAAATTATTTGTGTTCCAAACCGTGCTGGTGCTCTGCTTATATTGTGCTCCGTGCTTCTGTCAACCACAGAGCATCACCACAGACCAGGTATCCTTTCAAACTTAACCTGTCCAAAAGGCATCTTTTGGATTTTAAAAGATATGAAATTCTTTGCTCTTCTAAAACTCTCCTCAGGAATATGCTGATGGTCCAGTCAGTTAGGACATCACCCTCACTGCTGAGAGCCCAGGTTCAATCCCTAGTCAGGGAACTAAAGTCCCACGAGCCACATTGTGCAGCCAAAAAAAATTAATAATAATAAAAACAGTAAAACTCTCCTGGGAAAGACAGAACTTTGGTTTCAGTGACTGACCCCTAACTTCAGTTCCTTCAGCTCTGTTACCCATCAGAGTAGTGCATCCTCCTCATGGACCACAGCCCATTCATTTTGGGACATCTACCAGAGAGCCAACTGGTTCCTGGCTTCTAGTCCCTGGATAAAAAAATTAATTCACCCATTTATTCAAAGGTGAAAGTGAGGGGAATGTTTGCTGAATTGAAAGGGAAGCCTAGACTGTTTCTCAGTGAAATTTCTTCGTGAGACATTTCAGATTGCACCTGAATGAGAAAAATGTGCAGTTTAACAGAAAAAAAAAAAAAAAAATTGCATGTGTGTAATTCTGACTAGTTTCTACTAGCCTGGAAAATAAACATAGATCTATAAATTCATGTGTGCTGTGTGTGCTTAGTCATACAGTCGTGTCCAACTCTTTGTGACCCCAGGGACTGTAGCCCATCACGCTCCCTTGTCCATGGGGATTCTCCAGGCAAGAATACTGGAGTGGGTTGCCATGCCCTCCTCCAGGGTCTCTTCCCAGCCCAGGGATCAAACCCAGGTTTCCTGCATTGCAGGCAGATTCTTTACCATCTGAGCCATGGATTCATCTAATACATACTGAGTATCCACCATATGTGCCTACTGTATCAACGGTGAACAAAACACTGTCCTTTTTCTCATGAGGCCTACAGACAACAAACAGACAGGCACTGTTAAACTATTTAATAATAAATTTATTAAATGTTAGGAAAAAAGTAAATAATGTCTGTGAGCTGTCTGAGGGTACATTCTTGCTTCCTTATTCACAACTCCTTCCTCAATACCTGGAATCCTGCCTCACACATAGGAAGAACCTCACATGTAGAGAGCGATTTGATGAATTTATAGATTCATTATGAGAAATTGTAATGAAAGGACAACTTAAATTGTGGGAAGTCAGAGAAAGGCATGACATATAAACACCAACGGGAAAGATAAGCAGGAATCACTCACATGAAGTGGGTGGGTTGCAGAAAAGCATTTCAGGAAGAAAGCAATATGGGCTTAAAAAAAAAGTCTATGTGTTTTAAAGCTAAAAGTCACAAATCACATTGAAGTGATTTTTATTATAAAGACCTACATACCACAGGATGAAATAATGCAACAGACTTACAAAGTGGCAATTGCGAGAGATGTAAAGAGGCAAAGGTAAAAAACCCACCAGTAATGAGAAGATTCAACACACCACTCGGAATAAGACAAATCTAGTGAACCAAAAATAAATGAGAATACAAGAGCTAAGCAACATAATCAAAAAGGTATCACATGACTTTTCATCCTGATAATAGAAAATACAACTTTCTCTCAAGGTACAAAGATGATTCATAGGGAACAAGGTCATCTATCAGGTTACAAAGAAAATATCAGTAAAGTTCTATAAAGTAGAGCTATTACAAACAACACCCTCTGTTTGCAATGAAATAAAACTAAAAATTATTACCAACAACAACAAAAAAACGCTGTTCCATCTAGACATATAAAAGTTTCTACTGAGGACTCTTAGATGAATGGAAAATTATAAAGTAAAATTTCTAAAGCATAATGATAATAGAAACACAATATATCAGAAGAAGAGATAGGACACATTGAAAGCAGTGACCATAGGAAAATTCATAGCCTTAAACACATTTGTCAACAACAATAAAAGATTTTGAATGAATGAGTTAAATTCCCAGCTCAAAAATCTTTTTGAACCAAGGCATTTTTGTTCAACTAGAACAACAACAACAACAAAAAAACTAACTAAAGGAAAACACAAATATAGAAAAATTAAAGATAGAAGAAATTAGGTGGGTAGAAAAATAGTAGTTCTAACCACTAAATCAAATTTCTGGTTTTTAAAAATAAATAACAAAATAAGTAAGCCACTTGCTAACCTAAAAAAAGGGGAGGAAGAAAGCACAAAAATATAAAGTAAAAAATGACAAAAGAAAAATAACTATTAAAACAGAAAATAATTAGTATTTTGCAGTCACCTATGCAAATGAATTTGAAAAAAATGGGTGAAATGGATAATTTCCTAGGGAAATATAGTTAAGCAAAACTGCATTTTTTTACATTTAGAAAGCTCAGACTAATGTTTATGGAATGTATGAAAAAAGTAACCAAGGAACTACAGCCTCAAAATGTGTGAGGCTTAGATGAAGCCAGGGGAAAGTACTACTAAACTTTCAAAAATAAGATAGCCCCTAAATTCTCTCAGAGCAGTAAAAAAGAAGAAAGTTTTCCTAATTATTTTCTGAAGCAAATATAGCTCTGATGCCTGCACCTGTTAAAGACGGGGCAGAGAAAAGCAAAATTAGCAAGCAATATGATATGAAAATTAGGTCCAATTTCAAAATAACATATTGATAAACAGAATTTAACAGCAAGGAAAGAAAGAAATACATCATGACAAGATGGGGACTATTACAGATATTCAAGACGGGGTCACTCCTAAAAAATTTATTAATGTAATAAAACCTATTAAAAGATCTAAGGAGAAAAACCAAAAACCAAATGATTACCTACATAGATGCTGCAAAACTTTTTATCAAAGTCAATGTTCATTTGTGGTAAAAACAAATGAAAATAGGAGTTCACTGACATTTTGTTAATCACAGCTAGATTAACATAAAGATTAACATTAGATGGATACATAAAAATGTATCCATCTAATGGGACTTTCTGGAGGTCCAATGGTTAATACTATCTGCCAAAGCAGGGTGTGTGTGTGATCCCTGGCTGGGGAACTAAGATACTTTTAATACTGGAGGTATTAAGAGCAATGCAATTAGGCAAGAGGAAAGCAATGACAGATTGGGCAGGTAAGAATTGGAAGTAATCAAAAGCATTTCTATTTGCAGAGAGGCTGATCAGGCAACTGTAAAACTCAAGATAATCAAAGATTAAAATAAAAATAATTCAGTAAAGTAATAGGTTCTAACAGTAACATGTAGAAACCATTGGCTTTCCTAAAAAGGTAGCTGGTAAAATTAGAGGGAAAAACTCATTTACAACAGCAACCAAGGAGATAAAGTAACCTGCTGCTGCTGCTGCTGCTGCTGTCACTTCAGTCATATCCGACTCTGTGTGACCCCATAGATGGCAGCCCACCAGGCTCCCCCGTTCCTGGGATTCTCCAGGCCAGAACACTGGAGTGGGTTGCCATTTCCTTCTCCAATGCACGAAAGTGAAAAGTCAAAGTGAAGTCGTTCAGTTGTGTCCGACTTTTTGCGACCCCATGGACTTCTCCATCCATGGGATTTTCCAGGCAAGAGTACTGGAGTGGGGTTCCATTGCCTTCTCCAGTACAGATACACTTGGAAGGTCTTATGCTGAGTAAAATAGGGCAGATGGAGAAAGACAGACAGATACTATATAATATCACTNTGTCCATGGGGATTCTCCAGGCAAGAATACTGGAGTGGGTTGCCATGCCCTCCTCCAGGGTCTCTTCCCAGCCCAGGGATCAAACCCAGGTTTCCTGCATTGCAGGCAGATTCTTTACCATCTGAGCCATGGATTCATCTAATACATACTGAGTATCCACCATATGTGCCTACTGTATCAACGGTGAACAAAACACTGTCCTTTTTCTCATGAGGCCTACAGACAACAAACAGACAGGCACTGTTAAACTATTTAATAATAAATTTATTAAATGTTAGGAAAAAAGTAAATAATGTCTGTGAGCTGTCTGAGGGTACATTCTTGCTTCCTTATTCACAACTCCTTCCTCAATACCTGGAATCCTGCCTCACACATAGGAAGAACCTCACATGTAGAGAGCGATTTGATGAATTTATAGATTCATTATGAGAAATTGTAATGAAAGGACAACTTAAATTGTGGGAAGTCAGAGAAAGGCATGACATATAAACACCAACGGGAAAGATAAGCAGGAATCACTCACATGAAGTGGGTGGGTTGCAGAAAAGCATTTCAGGAAGAAAGCAATATGGGCTTAAAAAAAAAGTCTATGTGTTTTAAAGCTAAAAGTCACAAATCACATTGAAGTGATTTTTATTATAAAGACCTACATACCACAGGATGAAATAATGCAACAGACTTACAAAGTGGCAATTGCGAGAGATGTAAAGAGGCAAAGGTAAAAAACCCACCAGTAATGAGAAGATTCAACACACCACTCGGAATAAGACAAATCTAGTGAACCAAAAATAAATGAGAATACAAGAGCTAAGCAACATAATCAAAAAGGTATCACATGACTTTTCATCCTGATAATAGAAAATACAACTTTCTCTCAAGGTACAAAGATGATTCATAGGGAACAAGGTCATCTATCAGGTTACAAAGAAAATATCAGTAAAGTTCTATAAAGTAGAGCTATTACAAACAACACCCTCTGTTTGCAATGAAATAAAACTAAAAATTATTACCAACAACAAAAAAAAAACGCTGTTCCATCTAGACATATAAAAGTTTCTACTGAGGACTCTTAGATGAATGGAAAATTATAAAGTAAAATTTCTAAAGCATAATGATAATAGAAACACAATATATCAGAAGAAGAGATAGGACACATTGAAAGCAGTGACCATAGGAAAATTCATAGCCTTAAACACATTTGTCAACAACAATAAAAGATTTTGAATGAATGAGTTAAATTCCCAGCTCAAAAATCTTTTTGAACCAAGGCATTTTTGTTCAACTAGAACAACAACAACAACAAAAAAACTAACTAAAGGAAAACACAAATATAGAAAAATTAAAGATAGAAGAAATTAGGTGGGTAGAAAAATAGTAGTTCTAACCACTAAATCAAATTTCTGGTTTTTAAAAATAAATAACAAAATAAGTAAGCCACTTGCTAACCTAAAAAAAGGGGAGGAAGAAAGCACAAAAATATAAAGTAAAAAATGACAAAAGAAAAATAACTATTAAAACAGAAAATAATTAGTATTTTGCAGTCACCTATGCAAATGAATTTGAAAAAAATGGGTGAAATGGATAATTTCCTAGGGAAATATAGTTAAGCAAAACTGCATTTTTTTACATTTAGAAAGCTCAGACTAATGTTTATGGAATGTATGAAAAAAGTAACCAAGGAACTACAGCCTCAAAATGTGTGAGGCTTAGATGAAGCCAGGGGAAAGTACTACTAAACTTTCAAAAATAAGATAGCCCCTAAATTCTCTCAGAGCAGTAAAAAAGAAGAAAGTTTTCCTAATTATTTTCTGAAGCAAATATAGCTCTGATGCCTGCACCTGTTAAAGACGGGGCAGAGAAAAGCAAAATTAGCAAGCAATATGATATGAAAATTAGGTCCAATTTCAAAATAACATATTGATAAACAGAATTTAACAGCAAGGAAAGAAAGAAATACATCATGACAAGATGGGGACTATTACAGATATTCAAGACGGGGTCACTCCTAAAAAATTTATTAATGTAATAAAACCTATTAAAAGATCTAAGGAGAAAAACCAAAAACCAAATGATTACCTACATAGATGCTGCAAAACTTTTTATCAAAGTCAATGTTCATTTGTGGTAAAAACAAATGAAAATAGGAGTTCACTGACATTTTGTTAATCACAGCTAGATTAACATAAAGATTAACATTAGATGGATACATAAAAATGTATCCATCTAATGGGACTTTCTGGAGGTCCAATGGTTAATACTATCTGCCAAAGCAGGGTGTGTGTGTGATCCCTGGCTGGGGAACTAAGATACTTTTAATACTGGAGGTATTAAGAGCAATGCAATTAGGCAAGAGGAAAGCAATGACAGATTGGGCAGGTAAGAATTGAAAGTAATCAAAAGCATTTCTATTTGCAGAGAGGCTGATCAGGCAACTGTAAAACTCAAGATAATCAAAGATTAAAATAAAAATAATTCAGTAAAGTAATAGGTTCTAACAGTAACATGTAGAAACCATTGGCTTTCCTAAAAAGGTAGCTGGTAAAATTAGAGGGAAAAACTCATTTACAACAGCAACCAAGGAGATAAAGTAACCTGCTGCTGCTGCTGCTGCTGCTGTCACTTCAGTCATATCCGACTCTGTGTGACCCCATAGATGGCAGCCCACCAGGATCCCCCGTTCCTGGGATTCTCCAGGCCAGAACACTGGAGTGGGTTGCCATTTCCTTCTCCAATGCACGAAAGTGAAAAGTCAAAGTGAAGTCGTTCAGTTGTGTCCGACTTTTTGCGACCCCATGGACTTCTCCATCCATGGGATTTTCCAGGCAAGAGTACTGGAGTGGGGTTCCATTGCCTTCTCCAGTACAGATACACTTGGAAGGTCTTATGCTGAGTAAAATAGGGCAGATGGAGAAAGACAGACAGATACTATATAATATCACTTATAAGTGGAATCTAAAAAAGAAAATCTGGTGAATATAAAAACAAACAAACAAAAAAAGACACAGACTCACAGATACAGAGAACAAACTAGTGGTTACTAGTGGGGAGAGGAAGGAAGGTGAGGCAAGATGGGAGAGAGGATTAAGAGGTACAAACTACTGTGTATAAAATAAATAAGCTACGAGGATATATTGTACAACACAGGGAATGCAATCAATGTTTTACAATAGCTATAAATGGAGTATAATCTTTTAAAATGTGAATCACTATGTTGCATACCTGAAACTATATAATATAGTAAATCAACTGTGCTTCAATGAAAAAGAAATATACCTTTTTTAAAATGAGTTAGAAAGTTTATGCTAAAGCTTCATATAGAAAAACAACCAAGAATAGAGAGGAGTACATTTTTTAATCTACATGGAAGATTCAGTTCAGTTCAGTTCAGTCGCTCAGTCGTGTCCGACTCTTAGCTCTGCCAAATATTAAAATATATTCTAAAACCTCTTGGCACAGACTGAAAAGTAGAGTAGAACAGAAAGCCAAGAAATAGACCCTCATACATACAGGGGCTTGCCAGTGGTGCTAGTGGTAAGGAATCTGCCTATCAGTGCAGAAGACACAAGAGACAAGGGTTCGATTCCTGGGTCTGGAAGATCCCCTGGATGAGGAAATGGCTACCCACTCCAGTATTCTTCCCTGGAAAATTTCATGGACAGAGGATCCCGGTGAGCTCCAGTCTATGGGGCTACAGAGAAACAGACACAACTGAACAACTGACCACACACACATACATACAGAACTGTGGAATATGACAAATGTATATGTCTAATCACCAGAGCAAAAATGAGTTTTTTAGTAAATGGTACTGAGACTGGACAGTCATTCGGCAAAAGATAAAATTAAGTCTATATCTTATACCATACACAAGAATAAATTCCAAATGAATCATAGATTTAAGAAGCCAAATACTCGGTGGCAAGAAGACACAGAAAAACTGTACAAAAAAGGTCTCAATGACCCAGATAAACCACGATGGTGTGGTCATTCACCTACAGCCAAACATCCTGGAGTGTGAAGTCAAGTGGGTCTTAGGAAGTATCACTGCATACAAAGCTAGTGGAGGTGATGGAATTCCAGTTGAGCTATTTCAAATCCTAAAAGATGATGCTGTGAAAGTGGATTTGCACTCCATGTGTCAGCAAATTTGGAGAATTCAGCAGTGGCCACAGGACTGGAAAAGGTCAGTTTTCATTCCAATCCCAAAGAAGGGCAATGTCAAAGAATGCTCAAACTACTGCACAGTTGTGCTCATTGCACTTGATAGCAAGGTAATGTTCAAAATTCTTCAAGCTAGGCTTCAGCAATACCTGAAACAAGAACTTCCAGATGTACAAGCTGGATGTAGAAAAGGCAGAGGAGCCAGAGATCAAATTGCCAACATCTGCTGGATCATCAAAAAAGCAAGAGAGTCCCAGAAAAACACCTCCTTCATTGACTACACTGAAACCTCTGACTGTGTGGATCACAACAAACTGTGGAAAATTCTTCAAGCAATGGGAATATCAGACCACCTGACCTGCCTCCTGTGAAACCTGTTTGCAGGTCAAGAAGCAACAGTTAGAACCGGATATGGAACAAAAGATTGGTTCCAAATCAGGAAAGGAGTATATCAAGGCTGTATATTGTCACCCTGCTTATTTAACTTATATGCAGGGTACATCATGCAAAATGCCAGGCTGGAAGAAGCACAAGCTGGAATCAAGATTGCTGAGAGAAATATCAATAACCTCAGATATGCTGATGACACCACCCTTATGGCAGAAAGCAAAGAAGAACTAAAGAGCCTCTTGATGAAAGTGAAAGAGGAGAGTGAAAAAGCTGACTTGAAACTGAACATTCAAAAAATGAAGATCATGGCATCTGGTCCCATCATTTCATGGCAAATAGATGAGGAAATAATGGAAACAGTGAAAGACTTTCTTCCCTTGGGCTCCAAATTCACAGCAGATAGAGACTGCAGCCATGAAATGAGAAGACGCTCGCTCCTTGGAAGAAAAGTCATAACAAACCTAGACAGTGTATTAAAAAGCAGAGACATCAGTTTGCCAACAAAGATCCCTATAATCAAAGCTATGGTTTTCCCAGTAGTCATGTATGGATGTAAGAGTTGGACCATAAAGAAGGCTGAGGGCCAAAAAATTGATGCTTTGAATTGTGGTGTTGGAGAAGACTATTGAGACTCCCTTGGACAACAAGGAGATCAAATCAGTCAATCCTAAAGGAAATCAACCTTGAATATTCATTGGAAGGTCTGATGCTAAAACTGAAGCTCCAATAATTTATCCCCCTGATGCGGAGAACTGACTCACTGAGAAAGACCCTGATGCTGGGAAAGATTGAAGGCAGGAGAAGGGGACAACAGAGGATGAGATGGTTGGATGGCATCACTGACTCATGGACATGAGTTTGAGCATGCTCTGGGAGATGGTGAAGGACAGAGAAGCCTAGTGTGCTGCAGTCCGTTAGGTCACAAAGAGCTGGACATGACTTGGTGACTGAACAACAAGAACAAATACTAGAAGAAAACATGAGTGAATTCTTCTTTAACCTGGATATACACACACACAGAAGGACATTACTAACCTAAGTAACTTTTGAACACAATATTTAGAATATATGTTCTTGCTACTGATGCTAAGTTACTTCAGTTGTGTCCGACTCTGTGCGACCCCATAGATGGCAGCCCACCAGGCTCCCCCGTCCCTGGGATTCTCCAGACAAGAACACTGGAGTGGGCTGCCATTTCCTTCTCCAGTGCATGAAAGTGAAAAGTCAAAGTGAAGTCGCTTAGTCGTGTCCGACTCTTCACGACCCCATGGACTGCAGCCTACCAGGCTCCCCCGTCCATGGGATTTTCCAGGCAAGAGTACTGGAGTGGGGTGCCATTGCCTTATACACAGAAGGACAGTAGTAACCTGAGTAACTTTTGAACACAATATTTAGAATATATGTTCTTAGACTAATGTAAAAAGGCTTTCTAACTATCACTCAAAACCCAGATGCAATAACAACAACAACAAAAAAATGGCAAATGTAACTACATAAAATAAATAAATGAAAACTTCAACATGGAAACAAAATACTCAAAGTTAAACAAAGTTAAAATACAACTGGCAAACTGGGAGAAAATATTTGTAATATATGTCACAGCGAGAAAGCTAATCTTCCTCATATGCAAAACACTGTTTAAAAATGGAAAGAACAAACGATGAAAAATCTGAAAGAAAATAGACAATATGAGTTTGGCAGTTCACACAAAGACATAAATACAGTCCTTAAATATATAAAAAGATATTCAACTCACCCATTATAAGAGAAATGCAAGCCAAAAACTAATCTGAGAGCCAGATAAAAGGGTGGAAAAAGATATGTCATATAAATGAAAAGAAAGTCAGAGTGGCTAAATTAACATCAGACAAAGCAGACTCCAGAACCAGGAAAATTACCAGGAATAGAAAAGAACAGTACGTAACGATAAAAGTAATTGGTTCACCAAGAAGATACACTAATGTACCTAATTAAAAATACTAATGGAAAGCATTTCAAAGCATTTCAAAATACTAATGGAAAGAAAAACAGGAGAAAACTAAAAAAACTGAAAGGAAAATACAACAAGTCCATACTTATACTTGATATTACACTTGATTATATACATGATATTGATTATAATTGATATTTCAATTCTTTTCTCTCAGTAATTGATAGAGTAACTAGAAAATCAGCAGAGGTGTAGAAAACCTGAATGATACTCATCAATCAATTGGATCTAAATAACATTTATGGAACATTCCACTCAACACCAGTGGAACACATTCTTTTCAAGAGAACATAAATTATTTAACAAGATAGACCATATTCTGAGCCATAAAATAAACTGTATCCAATTTAATAGAATTGAAACCACAATTCAGTGCATTTGTTTTCTGACCATAATGAATTAAAAAGAAATTGATAATAGCACAATCTAGAAAATACCCCAATTATGTGAAAATTAAACAGCTCACTTCTTAATAGGGCTTCCCTGGTGACTCAGACCAAAAGATTCTGCCTGCAATGTGGGAGACTTGGGTTCAATCCCTGGGTTGGGAAGATCCCCTAGAGAAGGAAATGGCAACCCACTCCAGTATTCTTGCCTGGAGAATTCCATGGACNAAAGTAATTGGTTCACCAAGAAGATACACTAATGTACCTAATTAAAGCATTTCAAAATACTAATGGAAAGAAAAACAGGAGAAAACTAAAAAAACTGAAAGGAAAATACAACAAGTCCATACTTATACTTGATATTACACTTGATTATATACATGATATTGATTATAATTGATATTTCAATTCTTTTCTCTCAGTAATTGATAGAGTAACTAGAAAATCAGCAGAGGTGTAGAAAACCTGAATGATACTCATCAATCAATTGGATCTAAATAACATTTATGGAACATTCCACTCAACACCAGTGGAACACATTCTTTTCAAGAGAACATAAATTATTTAACAAGATAGACCATATTCTGAGCCATAAAATAAACTGTATCCAATTTAATAGAATTGAAACCACAATTCAGTGCATTTGTTTTCTGACCATAATGAATTAAAAAGAAATTGATAATAGCACAATCTAGAAAATACCCCAATTATGTGAAAATTAAACAGCTCACTTCTTAATAGGGCTTCCCTGGTGACTCAGACCAAAAGATTCTGCCTGCAATGTGGGAGACTTGGGTTCAATCCCTGGGTTGGGAAGATCCCCTAGAGAAGGAAATGGCAACCCACTCCAGTATTCTTGCCTGGAGAATTCCATGGACAGAGGAACCTGATCTACAGTCTACAAGGTCATTTCTTAATAACTCATGAGCTCAATGCCTCATATTTTGAACTAAGTGAAAATGAAAACACAATGTATCAAAATCTGTAGGATGCAACCTAAGCAACATTGTGAGAGAAATTGGTAGCATTTTCGTACAGAAATTTAGACCATTAAACACCTCTAGTAAAAAGCTAACATATCTAAGCTTCCACCTTAAGAAAATAGAAAAAGAAGAACCTAATTATGACTCAGAGACCTTGTTCAGCTTTTCCTCTCCTGGGATCCTTCATATAATAAGGACAATGCCATCCTCCTGCAACTTGATTTTTCAAAACTGAACCATTTATTACTGAGGCTCAGACATGAATGGTAAAACATTGTGAGAAAAAAAGAGAATTATTAACATGGGATTAGGATATAGTTACCCCCCTGTGGAGGGATGAAGGAAAGCCTTTGACAGGAGCATGTAAGGAACTTCTGAGATGATGGTAATCTTTGTCCTCTTAACTTGAATCCTGAAATACATATGCTCATTTTATTAGGCTGTTTTTTTTTTTTTGAAGATTTTTAAAATATAAATTTATTTATTTTAATTGGAGGTCAATTACTTTACAATATTGTATTGGTTTTGCCATACATCAACATGAATCTGCCACAGGTGTACACGTGTTTGCCATCCTGAAACCCCCTCCCACCTCCTTCCCCATACCATCCCTCTGGGTCATCTCAGTGCACCAGCCCTGAGCATCCTGTATTACGTATCAAACCTGGACTGGTGATTCACTTCACATATGATATTATACATGCTTTTTAAGTGACACATTTACCTTTATAGACCCTTGGGTAAATATGACATTTTCACATTTAAAATTTGAGAAAAAAATAAAATATATTAAACATAGACTCTCTCTTCCCAAATCTTTACTGGACCTGGGAACAAATTTTCATGTGACCATAAACCCTACCTCCAAGAACTATCTAAACTTTACAGTTCTTACTTGTAAAATAATATTTCTAATCAGTCTATTTTTTTCCATTAAAATAAAAAGAAAATGATTTTCCACAAAAGTGGTCTACCATTTGGATTTGGAACCCCAAGTAGGTTACTTTACTACATCCTGCCTGACATGGCTATGCAGAAGCCCAGAAGAAAAGAACAAATGCAGAAAACAGACCTCTCTCAGTGGGTGACACCCAGACTCCAGGTCTGCAGAAAATTGGCATCAGGTGAGATTTGCTCTTTACCTGTCCTCACTGGGACCTAACTTTGGTGCACCTGGTCCTCAGTGGCCTTAATATAGTCTCTGTTTGCTCAGCCCCAGTGAGGTGGGAGGCCAGGCTGCACTGGGTATTACCTGGACTGAAACTGTAGTGGGTCAGAGACAGGACTGCTGGGCTGGAGTTTCAAGTTCTCAAAAAGCCAGGGTTGAATCAGAGGAAATACTCTGTCTGCTTCTCTACGGGAGCCGTTAGAAGCACAACCTTGCCCACCAACTTAACCCAGGATGCTTACTCCTTGTTGATCACAGTCCTATTTCCTTGCCTTTCTGGTGGCCATCCTACACCTGGATGATCGTTCTCTTTGCAGAGAGTGTAGGACAAGGTGAGTCAAGGAATGTTAAAGAGAGGAGAGCGACCTGAGAGCAAGAACCTGCCATACATGGTACTGGGGCTCATGCTCACCAACGGCCTCCTGGACCAGTCATGGAAAATTTCTAGAAATAGAATTTGTCAAGTTCTCATCCTGTTCTCTCTATTGCTTCCTACCATAATACACCTAAATAAAATTCCAGATATGTATCAAAATTGAGAAGACAATCTTTAGAAGGAAAAAAATGTATTTTTCAACTAATTTTTATGGGAGTATAATTGTTTTACAACTTTCCTCTTCCAACAACACAAGAGAAGACTATACACATGGACATCACCAGATGGTCAATACCAAAATCATATTGATTATATTCTTTGCAGCCAAAGATGGAGAAGCTCTATACAGTCAGCAAAAACAAGACCCGGAGCTGACCGTGGCTCAGATCATGAACTCCTTATTGCCATTTCAGACTTAAATTGAAGAAAATAGGGAAAATCACAAGACCATTCAGGTATGACCTAAATCAAATCCCTTATAATTATACAGTGGAAGTGACAAATAGATTCAAGGGATTAGATCTGATAGACAAAGTGCCTGAAGAACTATGGATGGAGGGAGGTTCATGACTGTACAGGAGGCAGTGATCAAGACCATCTTTAAGAAAAAGAAATGCAAAAAGGCAAAATGATTTGTTGAGGTCCTTTAATGGACTGGAACCTGGTGAGCTGGAGTCAATGATAAAAAAGTAAAAGAGAGAAAGAGGTTGATATTCCTTGGTTTACGCAGAAAGCCAATAAAGCCTTTGACACAAGGCTTGCACTGCTACACGTAGGCACCAGGCGCCCTCTCAAGGGGGTGAAGGCACATTCACCAGAGGGTCTTAGAAGCCAGGGCAAGAAAGTGAGCTCAGTGAGCCTCTGTACTCCAGAGAATTAGCCTGAGAGAGAGAGAGAGAGAGACAGAGAGAGAGAGAATGACAAGGGGACCCAAGCTCTGATGGAGCAAAGGTGTTTATTTCAACAGAGTGTGGGTATTTATACTGTCTTAAAAGGTAACTA
The DNA here is from genome assembly GCA_006408735.1 of Sylvicapra grimmia. NCBI lineage: Eukaryota > Metazoa > Chordata > Mammalia > Artiodactyla > Bovidae > Sylvicapra > Sylvicapra grimmia. The sequence goes on along the minus strand of SJYH01007361.1, from coordinate 157,868 downwards.
TTTTCAGCAAAGATAAAAATCAAAAGTCCAGACTTACAAATTATCATAAGGCAATCCATATCAAAGAGAGAGGGTTGTAAATAATCACTCTTACCATGTGGTTCATGAAAAGGAAGAGGGTTGTAAATAGTTACTTAACACCGTATGGAAAAACTAACGAAGGAAATGCATGCATTCCAGAAATGCTCCCCCGGAAGTAGTTTGCTACTCCACTTAATTCCTGAATATTCAGGAATTAATAAGGGACAGAGGATTCATGACAGATCCAAGACAGCACACAGGAAGCCTCCTGTTAAATGCTTCCTGACAATGGTTGTCTGAGGAGGCCTTACAAATAGCTGTGAAAAGAAGAAAAGCTAAAGGCAAAGGAGAAAAGGAAAGATATATCCATCTGAATGCAGAGTTCCAAAGAATAGCAAGGAGAGATAAGAAAGCCTTCCTCAGTGATCAATGCAAAGAAATAGAGGAAAACAATAGAATGGCAAAGGCTAGAGATCTCTTCAAGAAAATTAGAGATACCAAGGGAACATTTCATGCAAAGATAGGCTTGATAAAGGACAGAAATGGTATGGATATAATAGAAGCAAAAGATATTAAGAAGAGGTGGCAAGAATACACAGAAGAATTTATACAAAAAAGATCATGACCCAGATAACCATGATGGTGTGATCATTCACCTAGAGCCAGACATCCTGGAATGCAAAGTCAAGTGGACCTTAGGAAGCATCACTACGAACAAAGTTAGTGGAGGTGATGGAATTCCACCTGAGCTATTTCAAATCCTGAAAGATGATGCTGTTAAAGTGCTGCACTCAATATGCCAGTAAATTTGGAAAACTCAGCAGTGGCCACAGGACTGGAAAAGGTCAATTTTCATTCCAATTCCAAATAAAGGCAATGCTGAAGAATGTTCAAACTACTGCACAACTGTATTCATCTCACACGCTAGCAAAGTAATACTCAAAATCCTCCAAGCCAAGCTTCAACGGTATGTGAACCATGAACTTCCAGATGCTCAAGCTGGATTTAGAAAAGGCAGAGGAACCAGAGATCAAATTGCCAACACCCACTGGATCATGGAAAAAGCAAGAGAGCTCCAGAAAAACATCCACTTCTGCTTTATTGACTACGCCAAAACATTTGACTGTATGGATCACAACAAACTGTGGAAAATTCTTAAAGAGATAGGAATACCAGACCACCTGACCTGCTTCCTGAGAAATCTGTGCTGCTGCTGCTAAGTCTTGTCAGTCGTGTCCGAGTCGGTGTGACCCCATAGATGGAAGCCCACAAGGCTCCTCTGTCCCTGGGATTCTCCAGGCAAGAACACTGGAGTGGGCTGCCATTTCCTTCTCCAGTGCATGAAAGTGAAATTCTCTGGGCCTCGATCAGAAGGTCTTGAGAAATCTGTATGCAGGTCAAAAAGCAACAGTTAGAACTGGACATGGAATAACAGATTGCTTCCAAATAGGGAAAGGAGTATGTCAAGGCTGCATATTGCCACACTGCTTATGTAACTTATATGCATGGTACATCATGCAAAATGTGCTAGATGAAGAACAAGCTGGAATCAAGATTGCTGGGAGAAATACCAATAACCTCAGATATGCATATGACACTACCCTTATGGTAGAAAGTGAAGAGGAGCTAAAAAGCTTCTTGATGAAAGTGAAAGAGGAGAGCGAAAAAGTTGGCTTAAAGCTCAGCATTCAGAAAATTAAGATCATGGCATCTGGTCCCATCACTTCATGGGAAATAGATGGGGAAACAGTGGAAACAGTGTCAGACTTTATTTTTGGGGGTCCAATATCACTGCAGATGGTGATTGCAGTCATGAAATTAAAAGACGCTTACTCTTTAGAACGAAAGTTATGACCAACCTAGATAGCATATTGAAAAGCAGAGACATTGCTTTGCCAACAAAGGTCCATCTAGTCTAGGCTATGGTTTTTCCAGTGGTCATGTATGGATATGAGAGTTGGACTGTGAAGAAAGCTGAGTGCTGAAGAATTGATGCTTTTGAACTGTGGTGTTGGAGAAGACTCTTGAGAGTCCCTTGGACTGCAAGGAGATCCAACCAGTCCATCCTAAAGGAGATCAGTCCTGGGTGTTCTTTGGAAGGAATGATGCTAAAGCTGAAACTCCAGTACTTTGGCCACCTCATGCGAAGAGCTGACTCATTAGAAAAGACTCTGATGCTGGGAGGGATTGGGGACAGGAGGAGAAGGGGACGACGGAGGATGAGATGGCTGGATGGCATCACTGACTCGATGGACATGAGTCTGAGTGAACTCCGGGAGTTGGTGATAGACAGGGAGGTCTGGCATGCTGCAATTCATGGGGTTGCAAAGAGTCAGACATGACTGAGCAACTGAACCGACTGAACTCTGTGTATTCTTGCCACCTCTTATATCTTGTGCTTCTGTTAGGTCCATACAATTTCTGTCCTTTATCGAGCCCATGTTTGCATGAAATGTTCCCTTGGTATCTCTAATTTTCTTGAGATCTCTAGTCTTTCCCATTCTGTTGTTTTCCTCTATTTCCTTGCATAATTGCTGAGGAAGTCTTTCTTATCTCTCCTTGCTATTCTTTGGAACTCTGCATTCAGATGCTTATATCTTTCCCTTTCTCCTTTGCTTTTTGCTCCTCTTCTTTTCATAGGTATTTGTAAGACCTCCTCTAACAGCCATTTTGCTTTTTTGCATTTCTTTTCCATGGGGATGGTCCTGATCCCTGTCTCCTGTACAACACTGGGCTATTCAGTCCAGTTCAGTCGCTCAGTCGTGTCCGACTCTTTGCGACCCCATGAATCGCAGCACGACAGGCCTCCCTGTTCACCACCATCTCCCGGAGTTCACTCAGACTCACGTCCATCGAGTCCGTGATGCCATCCAGCCATCTCATCCTCGGTCGTCCCCTTCTCCTCCTGCCCCCAATCCCTCCCAGCATCAGAGTCTTTTCCAATGAGTCAACTCTTCGCATGAGGTGGCCAAAGTACTGGAGTTTCAGCTTTAGCATCATTCCTTCCAAAGAAATCCCAGGGCTGATCTCCTTCAAAATGGACTGGTTGGATCTCCTTGCAGTCCAAGGGACTCTCAAGAGTCTTCTCCAACACCACAGTTCAAAAGCATCAATTCTTCGGCGATCAGCCTTCTTCACAGTCCAACTCTCACATCCATACATGACCACAGGAAAAACCATAGCCTTGACTAAACGGACCTTAGTCGGCAAAGTAATGTCTCTGCTTTTGAAAATGCTATCTAGGTTGGACATAACTTTTCTTCCAAGGAGTAAGCGTCTTTTAATTTCATGGCTGCAGTCACCATCAGCAGTGATTTTGGAGCCTCAAAAAATAAAGTCTGGCACTGTTTCCACTGTTTCCCCATCTATTTCCCATGAAGTGATGGGACCAGATGCCATGATCTTCGTTTTCTGAATGTTGAGCTTTAAGCCAACTTTTTCGCTCTCCTCTTTCACTTTCATCAAGAGGCTTTTTAGCTCCTCTTCACTTTCTGCCATAAGGGTGGTGTCATCTGCATATCTGAGGTTATTGATATTTCTCCCAGCAATCTTGATTCCAGCTTGTGTTTCTTCCAGTCCAGCGTTTCTCATGATGTACTCTGCCTATAAGTTAAATAAGCAGGGGGACAATATACAGCCTTGACGTACTCCTTTTCCTATTTGGAACCAGTCTGTTGTTCCATGTTCAATTAAAATACATAAACTTAAAAAAAAATGGCTATGATTTCTTACTTGCCAACTTCCTTTACTTAAACTCATCAGTAATGTCAGACATCATTTTTAGCATATTGTGGGAATGATGAAAGATAAAATAAAAACCTGTGTGTGTGTCAGACAGTAAACTATTAAAAGGAGAAAGATAGGAAAGAAGAGAAACAAAAAAGAAGACAAGCCAACTCACAATGTTTTCAAATATAAAATAATGGACCACAGAGCAACTTTCTTCGAAGGGGAGAAAAATAAAAAAACATATAATAGGAATTTTCTCTGTAGTTTAATTCTTCTGCTAATGATTAAGTAATAGGAAAAAAAGAGACATAGGATCTAATATTTGGAACTCTCTGCTGAGCATAAGTTAATTTCCTTAGACATGAAGCAGTCTCAGAGTAAATGTTTGCAAGGGATTGTGCTTTTTAAAAGCATGTTTTTAAGTTTTCATGTAAAATACATGCAATAAAGCAGAAATTCTGAAAAATAAAGAAAAGCAGGGGAAAGCATTAACCCAAATTGCAACTTTATAACTGTTAGCTTTTTCAAAACAGGCTTTTTGATTACTCTCTCTTTTCTTAAATTCCAAATGCCTGCTCTTGCCATATTCCCTTGCTTTTATTTATTGCAACTTATATTCCTCATTTTGCTTCTATTCATATCTTGAGAAATTGAGGTGCCAAATAATTTTCCTAATGCTGCACTTAGCAAGTAAGACAAAAAACAGGCCACTATCCTAATCATAAGACAAATCAGGAATAAAATGGTCTCCTGTATCCACATGTAGGTCCAGAATTCTTGGCCTGATTGCTGCAGAAGCTTGTGGTAAGAGTATCCACTTAGTTGCTGAAGTCAGCGTGTGGGAAGAGACCTAGCACAGAACTGCAGGAGCTGAGCAAACAGTTTCTGGAAGGAAATATTCATCCTGGGCAGTCTCAAATGGGTGTGGAGCAATGAAAAAAAACACAAAATTCCAAATTCTGAGATATGGTCTGGCACTGAGTAGATTTATGGTCTTGCCTAAACTGATCTGTGGAACACGAACTTTCATGTAGAAAAGTTTTTTTTTTTTTTTCCTTCAGTTCTAAAATCCTATAATTCTAATGCTTTCATATATCACCAATTTTTGGAGGAAAAAAATATTACCCTGTAATGCTGCTGCTGCTGCTGCTAAGTCGCTTCAGTCGTCTTCGACTCTGTGAGACCCCATAGACGGCAGCCCACCAGGCTCCCCCGTCCCTGGGATTCTCCAGGCAAGAACACTGGAGTGGGCTGCCATTTCCTTCTCCAATGCATGAAAATGAAAAGTGAAAGTGAAGTCGCTCAGTCGTGTCCGACTCTTGGCATGGGATTTTCCAGGCAAGAGTACTGGAGGGGGGTGCCATCACTGTCTCCATACCTTGTAATAGGTAATGTTAACTTGAAAAATCATCTTTGATGAACAATAAGGTCCTACTATATAGCATAGGGAACTATATTCAATTCATTGTAATAAACTATAATGAAAAAAATCTGAAAAAGAATATATATACATTGGTACACTTATATAACTGAATCACTGTTCTGTACATTTGAAATTAGTACATTGTAAATTAAGTACCCTTCAATTTAAACAAATAAAGGAAAATAGAAAAAATAATTTTTGATCATCTCACTTTTATATGGAATATTAAAAAAAAAAAAAAAGTGAACTCACAGACATAGAATAGATTG